>CAXARO010001751.1:0-17351 GCA_963971305.1 Arcuatula senhousia
TTTTAGCTCACCTGACCCGAAGGGTCATGTGAGCTATTGTCATCGTTAAGCGTCCGTCGTCCGTCCGTCCGTTAACTTTTCTTCAAAGATCTTCTTCTCTGAAACCACTGAAGGGATTGCATTGAAACTTGGTATACCTGATCTTTAGGATGTCCTCTACCAAGTTTGTGAATTATATATATGTCGACCAACCAACATGGCCGCCGTTGAACAAAAATAGAACAGGGGGATCAGACCATTGTTTTTGGCTTATAACTCGAAAAGTATAAGAGATAGAGAAAGTCTGAAGCAACCTTCCTTGTTCAGAATTAAAAGCTCTACAAATCTCTACATTGAGTCGAAGTTGTGAAACCACTCCTTATAGGAGTTATTGCCCTTTAATCATCAAAATTTACCATTTATGCAGTTTTTGGACTATATCTTGAAAACCGTTATAGCTAGAGGAAACTTTAGCATTGCAGAATTGTTAAGCTCATTGAGATCTACTAAAATGACTTCAGGGTCAAAATTGTCAGATCAGCCGTTTAAGAGTTATTCCCCTTTAACTGTTTTTTCCATTAATTTACACTGATTTTCAAAAATCTTCTTCTCTGAAACCACTGAAGGGATTGCATTGATACTTGGTATACTTGATCTTTAGGATGTCCTCTACCAAGTTTGTGAATTATATACACATCGACCAACCAACATGGCCGCCATTGCTAAAAGTAGAACAGGGGGGTCAGACCATCGTTTTTTGGCTTATAATTCGAAAAGTATAAGAGATAGAGAAAATCTGAAGCAACCTTCCTTGTTCAGCATCAAAAGCTCTACAAATCTCTTCATTGAGTCGAATTTGTGAAACCACCCCTTATAGGAGTTATTGCCCTTTAATCATCAAAATTGACCATTTTTGCAGTTTTTGGACTATATCTTGAAAACCGTTATAGCTAGAGGAAAAGTTAGCATTGCAGAATTGTTAAGCTCATTGAGATCTACAAAAATGATTTCAGGGTCAAAATTGTCAGATCAGCCGTTTAAGAGTTATTCCCCTTTAACTTTTTTTTCCATTAATTTACACTGATTTTCAAAAATCTTCTTCTCTGAAACCACTGAAGGGATTACATTGATACTTGGTATACTTGATCTTTAGGATGTCCTCTACAAAGTTTGTGAATTATATACACATCGACCAACCAACATGGCCGCCATTGCTAAAAATAGAACAGGTGGTCAGACCATTGTATTTGGCTTATAACTCAAAAAGTAAAAGAGATAGAGAAAATCCGAAGCAACTTTTCATATTCAGCATTAAAAGCTTTACAAATCTCCTCATTGAGTAAAAATTGTGAAACGACTCCTTATAGGAGTTATTGTCCATTAATCGTCAAATTGACCATTTTTTACAGTTTTTGGACAATATCTTGTAAACCGTTAGAGCAAGAGGGAAAGTTAACATTGCAGAATTGTTAAGCTCATTCAGATCTACAAAAATGATTTAAGGGTCAAAATTGTCAGATCAGCCATTTAAGAGTTATTTCCCTTTAACTGTTTTTCCATTGATTTAACTGATTTTCAAAAATCTTCCTCTCTGAAACCACCGAAGGGATTGCCTTGAAACTTAGTACACTTGATCTTTAGGGTGTCCTCTACCAAGTTTGTGAATAATATACATGTCATCCAACTAACATGGCCGCCATTGCTAAAAATAGAACAGGGGGGTCAGACCATTGTTTTTGGCTTATAACTCGAAAGTATAAGAGATAGAGAAAATCTGAAGCAACTTTTCATGTTCAGCATCAAAAGGTCTTTATAAATAGGAGTTATTGCCTTTTAACTGTATTTTTCTATTAATTTAAACTGATTTCCATAAATCTTCTCTGAAACCACTGAAAGGATTGTTTTGCAACTTTGTATACTTGAAAGTTTTTGAAATTTATTCAACTTTGGCATAAGAAATCAGGTGAGCGATTCAGGCTCCTGGGAGCCTCTAGTTTATTGAAATATTGATACACGGCATTTTAACCAAATTAACCGTTTTATACCCGTTTTGGTATTTGTATATGGATAAAATACATGTATGCTTGGAATGCTAATGATGATGAGAAATATTGGGATGGGAAACAACGGAAGACCACTTGCAAAAAAAGTATAAAAGGGTATAGGAACGGAAAAGTTAAGCCTGCATAACTTTGATGTCGACAAAGGATATTTTGCGTGCAGGAATCGAATCTTGGCACTAATTATAATACCATACAAATGATGACGATCTCTTACTCATAAACAGCAAATATAAAATCATGGAATGACTTCTCTTTGGTAACTGTGTACCAAAATGGCAATTAAATAACATCCATCCCAAAAGACAAACATAAAACATGTAGACATAAAACCATCAGAACTAAACCAAAAACATAACTATAAAAAAACACATGTACCAACCAAAGAGCAATCAGCATAGTAAAGTCTAGTCGAAATTTGATATGAGTCAAAATAAAAAAGGGGTGAATTGAGAGTTTAACGCTCTGAAATTGCTTTTAGGTAACACAAGAGCGACATAAAATGAGGATGAGATGTTTGGCAATGGTATAAACAAAATTGAATTATAAATCTCACGGAGAGAGATTAGCGGAATATTTAGACTACATGTAGTGCACTTGTTTTACGTGCATGAAACGTGTCACTCATCACACGTTTCCAAACTATGGTAAGCCTTTCCGTATTACCTGACAGCACGAAGATCACCCTTTCATTTATCTGGAATACACAGTCTGGTTTATGGACCGACAACGAAATCCAAAGGTTACAAATCGCATCGAAGATGAAGCTGCAGGCCTTTTCGCAACCGAGACACGCAGGAAATTTCAATTAATATGAAAGCATTAGTACTTTACTCCTGAAGGCTGATTGCGTTGTAGTAAGAATTGTAAAGAAATCAATATTTTTGGCTTCTTACAATGAAAGAAATATTTGGTTTTGATTCCTAAAAAAACAAACATTTTGCAGACCTAGCTGTACGAAAACATAGTCTAACCTAGCAACCAATGCCACTTCAAGTTATATTGTCGATCTTTACATTGTACATTTCAGTGCAATGTTAGATCATAACTCGATCATGATATAAACAGCTGATGTTAAGTTTTTTTTCCTTTTAACCTCTCCTTGACTTGACACCATGTAAAGGAAGTCATAATAAAATTATTACGTCGATACAAAAATAAAAATAATTCATTCTAATGAATACGCCTATCTTAATACGTATCCAAAACATTTTTAAGCCAGGTGAGCTTATGTCATCACTATGCGTCCGTCGTCGTCCGTTAACAATTTCAAAATCTTCTCTGAAACCACTAGACCAATTTAACTGAAACTTTGCAGAAATGATTTATGACATGTTGGCAACAAACGATCCTCTTTTTAAAAGGATACGATAAAAAACATTGCCGTTGTTACTAAAAATAGAAAATAGGGTAAAATCACTTAAAATGGCTTATAACTCAGCAACCATAACAGATAGATAAAATCTGAAGGATCTTAAGCTCTTCAGAAATAAAAGTTCTACAAAAGTCTCCATTGGGTTGAAGTTGTCAGATGACCCTTGATAGGGGTTATGGCCGTTTTAAGGTAAATAAGGTTTTAAGGTAAAAAATAGCGTTTTTTAATGTTTTTGGCTTATAGAATATAAACTATTGCAGATAAAGAAAAGCTGTTGCTTGCTTCAATGTTCAGCTCATTAAGCTCTACAAAAGTCTCCATAAGGTCAAAGTTGTCAGATGACCCCTAATAGGGGTTACAGCCCCTTAAAGGCAAAAAATAGTGTTGTTGGCCTATAGAATGAAAACTATTGCAGATAGAGAAAAGCTGTTGCTTGCTTACATGTTCAGCTCATTTAACTCAACAATAGTCTTCATAAGGTCAAAGTTGTCAGATGACCCCTTATAGGAGTTAAAGCCCCTTAAAGGCAAAAAAATATTGTTTTTGGCCTATTGAATGAAAATTATTGCAGATAGAGAAAAGCTGTTGCTTGCTTAAATGTTCAGCTCATTTAGCTCTACAATAGTCTTTGTAGGGTAAAAGTTGTCAGCTGACCGCTTATAGGGGTTATAACCCCTGTACGGTAAAAAATAGTGTTTTTTGCCTATAGAATGAAAAGTATTGCAGATAGAGAAAAGCTGTTGCTTGCTTAAATGTTCATCTCATTAAAAAGTCTTCATAAGGTCAAAGTTGTCAGATGACCATTAATAGGGGTTACAGCCCCTTAAAGGCAAAACATAGTGTTTTTGACCTATGGTATGAAAATTATTGCAGATAGAGAAAAGCTGTTGCTTGCTTACATGTTCAGCTCATTTATCTCTACAAAAGTCTTCATGAGGTCAAATGTGTCAGATGACCCCTAATAGGTGTTACAGCCCCTTAAAGGCGAAAAATTGTGTTTTTGGTCTATAGAATGAAAATTATTGCAGATAGAGAAAAGCTGTTGCTTGCTTAAATGTTCAGCTTATTTAGCTCTACAAAGGTCTCTTTAGGGTAGAAGTTGTCAGATAACCCCTTATAGAGGTTACAGCCCCTTAAAAGTATCATTTAGCTATACAAAAGTCTTCATAGGGTTGACATTAAGACTAGGTGAGCGATTCGGGCTCCTTGGAGCCTCTTGTTTCTATGTCTTATAAATTTTATCTGCAGGCTGGCTCAACAGTTTTCCCTTAAAAAAAACAATTATTGTTAAAGCAAGTATTTGTTTTTCTGTCAAAACCGCTTGGATATTTAAAATTATAGGACTGTTTTCTTTGATCTATTTTTCACAGGTATTAATTATAGGAGCTCACATAGAACCAAAATCACAATTAACTCAGCAGCTTATGACATAATTATTGTCAATATGAGATTGCCCGACCTTGCTTCAACAATTTTCTTAGTTCTGTAAAACAATTTGAAAAATTATGTCTTCTAGGATCCAAAAGTATCACACCCAAACCTAATATGTGTTTGCACTACAGTATAAACATGTTGGTAATAAGTTGTCGAATCGGAAAAAAAGAAATAGAAAATGTTATGGACCACTACAAAAGGGTAGTCTTAGAAATGGATGGGACCTAAAAAATGGAATGCCTAATGGTTTTGCACAAAGGGCATTTTTCACATGCATGATGGTTTGCACTATCAAAAAACATTGATTTACTTTGGCAAGCGGCCAGGCTATCTGTATTTTCCCTTACAATTCTGCACTGGAGTGACGCCCTGAACAGTAAAACCAAGAAAGAAGCAAAGGTGTACCAAAGGGGTAATCAGTATCATAAAACTGTAAAGACAAAGACAAAACCGGCAGACAAAAAATCATCACAACAAAACAAACCACATAACAACATAAAACACACACATCCATAATAACAAAACCGCATTCAGCAATGCGAACTCGAGAAACGAGAGTGAACTCAGGTGCTCCGGAAGAGTAAGCAGTTCCTGCTTGCTTAACCACACCCGTCACGTTGCCAAAGATCGATTAAGTGTTGGTCAAATCCGGAAAGGATGACATTACAAAACTCTATGTCAAATCAACATTTGTGCTCATCTGAGAGATAGAAATCCCGTATTTGTATACAAGCACATGATGTCGTCCGTAAAATTTCTTGAGTGATGACAACAACCTGGGAGCAACGTACCCCTGTGTTAACAATTTGCTTGTCAGCCGTGTAGCTCTATCAAGGAAGTCGTTGTACTCCCCATATGCTCTGGAATATCGAATCAATTGAGATACGTAAACTCCATATGCTGGAGCGGACGGAATGTTGCTACACAGAAAGGGAAAGTTGAAGTCATCACGTTTGTCATAGAGCTTTGTGCAAAGCCTTCCTTGTGTGTCAATTTCGAGAAATAGATCCAAATATGAAGCGGACCTCCTAGAATCTGTAGTGTCCTTTATCTCAACTTCCTTCGGATATATAAGATGTAAATAGTCACCAAATCGAGGATTGTTTAGTGAAAGGACATCATCAATATAACGAAATGTGATATTTAAGGATAAAGCAAGTTTGCGGTCCTTTTTGTCTAGAAGTGATTGTAAGAAGTCTGCTTCATATGAATGAAGAAACAAATCGGCAAGCAATGGTGCTCAATGTGTGCCCATTGGGATACCTATTGTTTGCTGAAAAACACGTCCACCAAAATTGTACAAATATGTTGTCGATTAGAAAGTTGAGCATTTCTATTATTTGATCTTCTGTAAATTTGTTTTTCTTGCTAGACTCTTGGATGACAAAGTAAGTCTTTTTATAACCGACTACCAAATACTTGTACCTGCGTTTTCCGTTCTTCTTGATAAAGCTACGTTTAATCAGCTGTGCCAAACGAGATTTTAATTGTGAATGTGGAATTGAAGTATTTAATGTAGAGAAATCAAACGTTTTAATGCTATTACATGATGAAAATGACTTAGAATGGAGATTTTCCATCAGTTCTTTAGAATTTTTGAGAATCCACATTTGATTGACGCCATTTCTAGAGTAGCAACAATCGAAATACTTTTGAAGGCTTGATTTTATTTCCGTCAATATTGATGTTAACAAAACTCAAAGAGGCTAAGTTGTACATTTTGATGACCCAGCAATAAATCGTTGCTTGTATGGAGTTTTATGTAACTTTGAAATCCAATACAAGGATAGAACGTCATCGTTCTTTTTGTCAACAGAAATGCTAAAGGAAGAAATGACAGAATTGTGATTGTTGATTTCTACTGGTGTCGAAAGTACCACTTGGAACACGTGTACTAGCTCTACCGAGTAAAAGATCGTTAGGACATAGGTAAGTTCCCTCGTTCGGGTCGGACGATTTCGTACCTATCGGTCTTACGTTGAGCAAATTCGACACTTCGAATAAAACAGTCTGCAGTTCCGAGAATGTAAGAACAGAGTCACCGATTGCTACATCTAAACATTTCTTGAATGATTTCACTAACGCTTCACTACAACCATTCTCCCATGGAGCATCAGCAGATTTTAGTACCAAATGTTCTTATCTTGTCCCAATCCCATGTACGCACAATATCTCGAAGTTTATAGAACATAGACCATGTGTTATAGAATAGAAAAAAATCGTTTAACTGTTTGAAATGTCATATTGAAGAGGCTCGCGAACTTATGTAAAAAACGCTAGTAAGACCATTCCAAGTTTAATACAAATATTTCTACAAAGAAATAATACATGAATACGAATAGTAATATCGTTGCAAATTGTACTTTGCATTTGTGTATAAATTATGAATTCATTGATCTTAAGTCCACGGTAGTTGGTACACATATACAACTGGACATGCCATTACAAATTTGGTTTTAGTCTTGAATAGAAAATAATGAGATGTGGAATAAGTGTACGCCACACAGCCCACAATCAAACGGCAATTTAGAAAACCACAACGGACAACCGCCAGCAGCCTTCAACGAGGCCATTCATTTTCACTACTCGCAGTTCTGCAATTGGCCCATGGTCTAAATAAAATGCATATAATTCAAATCCAGCCCTGAAATAGTCACGGATAGACCCCCTTCTTAAACAAGGAACAGAAAACATCAAAAAGACAAATACAAACGAAAGCTTTGTCAAAGATTCCTGGCTTAGGATAGGCACATGTAATATGTGGCGGGGTTAAACTAGTTTTTTGGGCCCAACCTTCCCCCTATCAATATTCCAAGACAAAGCACAAAAACCAAACACACAATAAAAATCAAATCGATCAAAGTCCAATTCCACTAGAGAGAACCCAAGACAAAAAACAAGAACAAACAAAAGGACGGTAAAGGAACTCTCTATAGAACACTCGCTGTTACTGACATCTAGCTGAGAATCATCAATCGACTGATGTAAAAAAAATCAAACGTATCGATTTTAAATCCGACACAACACTTCAAACAATAATGATTTAGTGAAGTGTCATCACACAAAACCGACACGCATGATCGCTATAATGCTTAAAAATGACAATTGTAAAAACGTTTATGGAAGTTTTAAAGCAAGTATCAAGTTATCAATATTTCTGCCAAAAAACACTTAATTCAAAGATTTAACCAAGATATTCATTTCATATCCTTTCCGTAATAAATTTTGAAGCCATTTTTTTCATTTCTAATGGATTGCTTTTAAATTTGTGCGCTTTATACAAAACATTACCATAAAATTCCGGATGTGATATTCCTTTCTCTATGAGAAAACAGCGTGTACAATTCAAATTTTCAATAAGAGATCGATACTGTTGGAAGAATTTAGAAAAAGATTTTACTAATTTGTGGTATCGATAACCTTGTTTTAATAATTTTTCAGTAATAAAACGGTTTTTATTATTAAAATCAGAAACACCACTGCAGATCCTAGCATATCTTAACAACTGTGAAATGTAAACCCCGTATAACGGCGCTAGTGGAACATCTCCTTCAAGAAAAGGGAAATTTATAATAGGGAAGGTAAAGTCGTCACGTTTATCATATACTTTGGTTTGTAATTTTCCGTCAATAATACTTAAATCTAAATCTAAAAAAAAGACATCTGTCACCGGTGACGTTAGATTTGTTCAAGGTTAATTCAGAAGGATAGATATCTATAATAAATTAGAAAATGAAGGATTGTTGAGTGTAAGAATGTCATCTAAATATCTAAAAGTATAATTGAAAGTTTCGATTAGGTTCTGTTTGTTGAAATCAATTTGTAAAGGGATTGGGCTTATGGTAATAATAAAACTCTCATATGCTCGCTAACTCGCACCTAATCAAAAAGATATCGAAGGAGCTACATTATTGCAGCTAGGATGGAGCCAGGGAATTTCGAATCATGATTTATGGGCTCTCATTTTTAGCGAAAAAATACATTTTTAATGTTTTATAGAACACAAATGAATAAAGGTAATAACAAACTAGTAATCCGTTATCTCAGTTTATCAAACCGTGATCTGGGATTAGGAATCCGTTATCTCAGTTTATCAAACCGAATTAGTAATCTGTTATCTCGGATTACCAAACCGTGATCACGGATTAGTAATCCGTTATCTCAGTTTATCAAACCGAGATCTCGTATTAGTAATCCGTTATCTCAGTTTATCAAACCGAGATCTCGGATTAGTAATCCGTTATCTCAGTTTATCGAACCGAGATCTCGTATTAGTAATCCGTTATCTCAGTTTATCAAACCGAGATCTCGGATTAGTTTAATTTTTTTCCTTGTCCCTTCATGGCTACCGTACATTTAGGATGGCGAATGAAAATGGCCCTCAATGGACAGATGTAGCTTTAAATGTTAGGCCAATTAGGAACATTATATTTTATCTGCAAATCTATTGTTGGCAAATATTATTCCTTAGAAAATTAAGGATGATTTTTTTTTATATCCCAACAGTCCCGTATAATGGTATTAAGATTTCATGTCTATCAATATCAGCCTTTCTTTTAGCTTGATGAAATGAGGCCATTTTTTTCTTGACAATTTTATTTCTTCTTCTACCTCATAACCTGCTACCTGGCCACATCATTAGCAGCTTCACATCAAATGAAACGTCATAATACAAAGAAATTAAATGTAAAATCTTAGATTTCAAAGAACAGAATTAACACTGATCTTTTCTTCTCTGACGACGATATCGATGGTTTGTGTGTTTGTAAACTGAACAAAACAAGGTGATATTAGGAGTTATTCAGATTTCAATGTCTTACAACTTATGAATGGACCAAATTACTGATAATTCTGAGGCGACAAATATAAATCTACTTGTTCCAAAAGATATAATCTTTTTTTTTCAGTGTGCATTTTTAGCCGGGGTAATCGCTAGCGATTAGCCACGGCTATAGCTACGATAGTCTTCGGTAAGCTGCCAAATGGTTTTTCCGGCGGTTCACCCTAAACCTATCAATTAAAATATCGACATACGCTTGCAATATAGCTCTTTTCCAGATACTGTTTTTTTTTCGTCGCTTTACTCTCAATTATGTTATAAAAAATCTTTATTTAGTTTTCAAATTTGGTACAAGTATGTAAGACGCTCATCTGATGCGATGGCATAAAATGATTAATAAAGAATATAAAAGCGGATTGATAGTGTTCGTCGATCTCATTAGTGATGTCATATTCACTAATTTGCATCTCATTAAGTGTCAAACTGGATGGCAATACACAGTGCAATAAACAATCATCGATGGACAGGATAATAATCCTCATAACTTTTTTATTCGATCAGATAAAATGGTTCTGTAAACTGTTGTTTGAATAAGAATTTATTCATATTAACAATAATTGGTTTTGAAAATAAGGCCTAACTTGATATAAATTTTCTGTAAAACTGTTTCCGGACCAAGTAATTTTTCATTGAAAATTTTTAATCAACCAAATTTTCTATCTTTAGAACCACTGAATGTATATTTATTTTAAAGATGCAAAACACAAACGATCTTTTTCTGAAAATTGTAGAACTAAAAAAAAAACCCGCAATGTTTTAGAGATTGTTGAGGCAAATAGTTTTACACAAGAAATTAAGTTGTAGTGGGTCAGCCAATTGTTATAAAGCTTTAATATGATGATTATATCCACTGGAGGAAGAACAGTGTTGTATTTGAGATCTGTGGCCGAAAGGGGCTCAAATTGGTGTATTGACAAAACGGCTGTAGAACTTTTATTATTCCTTCAATTTTGAAAATTTTTATTGAATTCCTCATTATATTTCTGTCAACTTAATATGTCAATAGTTTTCATAAATATTGCACCGTTACATTGCTACAGGGGACCAAAGACAGACAACGCCTATAAAATCACCTTTTTAAAATTCTGGTTCGATTTTCTAAATCTTTCCTTTTCATTGAAATCCTTGTGAAAATTCCTTTTACAAAAAAAGTAGCTTTTCATTTTTATTTTTTGCTTCACATGAACAATTTAAAATTTGTAGATTACCGCGGCTACCAGTACTTTCAGTACTTTGATTATATATTAAACAGTGAGATTTTTTTATCATTTTATATCATTTGATTAGAGTAATGGACAATATTTTATGTGCATAAGAAAGAATAATTGATATTGAACCAGCGACATAAAATAAACCGTAAAGTACACAAATTAAATAATATGTCCATTCAAAGTTGTTTGTAAAATATATGCTGCGTTCACACTAACAAATAAAGCGCATTCAATTCGATTTCAATTCGCATTCAAAAATTTTGACGCGTTCACACATAAAAACTTTTCTAATGCGAATCAATTCGAATTGAAATAATGCGGATTATCCAATTCGCTATGATGATACGTTTTCGATAATTCGAATTGGATAATTCGCATTCAATGCGCATTGCATTGCCGTGTGAACGGAAACTTTTATTCAATTCGAATTAAATGACAAGTGCCCTAAATGTATCTAATTGCGCCAATTAAAAATATATCTAATTGCATAAATTAAAAATAAATATCTAATTGCATCAATTGAAAATATATCTAGCATCAAATATAACGGAATAAAATCCAAAGAAGGGGTCATGCATTGACTTTAACGTTTATGACGTCATTAATCATTGACGTCATAGCAGACTTCCAGGAACCAAAAATGTCCAATGCGAATTGAGTGGTAAAAGATGTGTGAACGGATATCAGTTTCAATTCGAATTGAATGCGAATTGAAGAAACGTGTGAACGCAAACGACGTTATCGAATTCGCTTTCAGTTCAATGCGCTTTGGTAATGAGGATTGAATGCGCATTAAGTAGTTGTACGTGTGAACGCAGCAATAGATAGAAATTCGATAGAGGAAAAGACCATATTGATACATATACAATTATCTCAATAACAAACCAAACACATACATGACATATTAAACAAAACAGCAATCAGCAACGTGACCTCAAGTCAGACCGATAATTATTTCCGGTGCTCCAGAAGTAGCCAGTTTCTGCTTGCAGTAGTATACCTGTTATATTTCAATCGTCGATTTAGTGTGGATACATTCACGTAAATGACAATACTAAACCTAAATGCCAAGCCAGCACCTGTTCTCATCTGTCAGATAGAAATCCGTATATTCTACATGTACATTTTTTTGTAAACATTCTCAAGTTACGACAACAACATGGGAGTAACATACCCCCCCCCCCCCCCTCGTGTAATATCAACAACCTCTTGAATAACTACTCTTTGGTATGCGTAAACTAAATAAACTAGATACAGTTGATAAGCACAGATGTTAGTTTGACAGAGAGTTTGGTAATATCATCCTTTCCAGATTTGACCAACACTAAATCGATCTTTGGCAACAAGAACAACCTACTCTTCCGGAGCACCTGAGTTCAGAGTTCACGTTGCCAAATGCGGTTAGTTGTTATGTCTTTTTTTCATGTCTGGCTTGCTTTATTGTTTATTTTTTTTGTCTACCAATTTTGTCTAAATGTCTTTTCGGTATAATGATTACCCCTTTGCATCCTTGGAAACACAGGAGTTTTTCTCTAGATTACTCATTCATTAGTTCGTTTCCGAGGATGACCCCTTTGGTTCACCTTTGATTCTTTGATGTCATCTCATTTGTCATAAAGCTCAGAACAAAGCTAAGTGTGTCGATTTCGAGATATAAATCCAAATATAAAGTAGACCAATAAAAAAATATGGAGTGCCGTTAGTCTTAGTGAATGCATGAGTGATTTGGTGAAATACACCCTTGCAACACTGAAGTTGTGACATAAGATCGATTAAGATGAAGCATAAACAAGAGGCTCCCAGGAGCCTGAATCGCTCACCTGGTCTTGATGTCAACCATATGAAGACTTGTGTTGAGCAAAATCAGTTGAATGTTTAAGCAAGAAAAATCTTTTCTCTATCTGCAATTTTCTTGTATAAGCAAACAATTCTATTTTCACCTTTCATTGGCCTTACCCCTTTAAGGGATCATCTACCAATTTTGACTATATGAAGACTTTTGTAGAGCTTAATGAGTTGAATGCTTAAGCAAGCAATAGTTTTTCTCTATCTGCAATAGTTTACATTCTATAGGCCTAAACACTATTTTTCGCCTTTAAGGGGTTGTAACCCCTATAAGGGGTCATCTGGCAACTTCGACCTTATGAAGACTTTTGTAGAGCTACATAAGCTGGACATTTAAGCAAGCAAAAGTTTTTCTCGGTCTGCAATAGTTGTCATTCTATAGGTTTAAATCACATTTTTTCACCTTTAAAGGGGCGTAACCCCTATATGGGGTCATCTGATAACTTCGACCTTATGAAGACTTTTGTAGAGTTAAATGAGCTGAATATTTAAGCAAGCATCAGCTTTTCTCTATCTGCAATATTTTTCATTCTATAGGCCAAAATCACTATCGTTTGCCTTTAAGGGGCTAAAATCCCTATAAGGGGTCATCTGACAACTTCCACCGTATGAGACTTTTGTAGAGCTAAATGAGCTGAACATTTAAGCAAGCAACCGCTTTTCTCTATCTGCAATAGTTTTCATTCTATGGGCAAAAAACATGAAAAATGCTATTTTTCACCTTTAAGTGGCTGTAACCCCTTTAAGGGATCATCTGACAACTTGGACCTTATGGAGACTTTTGAAAAACTTTAGATGCTGAAGGAGTAAGTTGGCATCAGATTTCATCTATCTCTTATACTTTTTGATTTACTAGCCAAAAACAGTAGTCTGACCCCCGTGATCTTTTTTTTTCAGTAATTGCGGCCATGCTTTTTGACGTATCCAAAATCAAAACACAGGTTAGGTGCAGGACACCCTAAGGTTCATTCATACCAAGTTTCATTAAATTCTGCTCAGTAGTGTTAGAGGAGAAGATGTTTGAAAAATTGTTAACAGACGACGACGACAGACGACGACGGACGCCAAGTGATGGCAAAAGATCACATGGACCTTTGGTCCAGGTGAGCTAAAAATGAATATGAAATTATGATCCGAAATATTGGAGCAAAACAAAAGGAAGAGTACATTTTAAAGACTACAGGAAAAGGTGGACAGGGGCAGAAAATTTCACCTATTGGCGATCAACAAAGGAGTCTTTTGAAACGTGGCAATCTCCACACACGTTGGCTCACGATTGCCAGTCTCTCCGCATTTTAGACCTGACAAACCCTGCAGACGAAGGGCACCCTATTCCGCCACCTAAGATAAACATTGTCCGATTCGTGGACCGGGAGGCGAATAGGCCCGCAGCATAGATTAGCTTGTCGTAAGAGGCGACTAAGGATCTTGGAATTCTGACATCGGAGTTAGTGCTCAGCCCACAGAGCGACCAAGGTGTGTACCCTTTGTGGCTGAATAGGGTTGCCCTCGAGCTCGTCTGCAGGGATTGACAGGTCTTTAATACGGAAACCTTAACGAAGATGGTTTTGACGCTAATTTTAGTGTAATTTTGTGACTATCACTATGACTAAGTGCAAGTTGATTTTTTTTTAACCAACACTTTTGTTTTTTAATTTTTTTTAATTAATATATATTATTTCATTTCATGATGAAACATATTTCAGATGAAATGTTGTTTTTTCAATATCCTGTGCAGCTTATATTTTTGCTAAGCTCTACCTGCTTTTTTGGCTGGTAAGTTTGTTAGTTACTTGTTATTCTGCTCCTAAGCAGCACGAATTCGGCTACATGATAGGGTGATAAAATAGATATGAAATGATTATTAAGTGTAAGAATTGTGGATACAAAGCAAATTGAGTTGGAGACTTTTCACTGCTGATAGAAGAAGGAGGGATATGAAGGATCGGACGATTTGGCTTCTGTATGAGAATCCTTCGGGTCATAATCTTATCGAAATCTGCCGCCATGTTTTTTATTGTAGGAGGAACGAGAAAATTTCCCAACAAGGTGCAATTCTATTGTTCGCATTATAGCCTGACAACCCGGTATTCATTATGACAGGGCTGCCTCATTCAAACATCGGGAGAGGGGGAAGCACACATCCAAATCGTTTGTTGGATAAAGCGTTGTGATCTGCTCTTGTGACCAAAGTTTCAACTCTGTACTTCTTGATCATTGGATATTGACCTGCGGTCCGTATTTGCTAAGATTAGATAAATAATGGTTAACGCAACTCTAGTCTGAACCTTCAATTTACGTTGCCACAGGAAAGGGTAATAGTTTTTAAAATATATATATATATTTAAAAAAATGATAAATTAATTCAGAGAAGCATAGTGTAATTTCAAGTCCACATTTACAACTCACAGTTACTCTTCTTGGTCCATTTATTTTATATTTATCTGATTTGGCAAACAAATCCTATGAAACTGTAAAGTAGAAAAATGTTTCTTGCAAAGTGCTATGAAATAGAAAATAATGAGATGTGGAATAAGTGTATGTGACACAGCCCACAATTAAGCGGAAATTCAGAAAAACCACAATGGACAACCACCAGCAGCCTTCAACGAGTCCATTTGGCACTGCTCGCGGTTCTGCAATTGGCCCAGGGTCTAAATAAAATGCATATAATTCAAATCCAGTCATGAAATAGTCACAGATAGACCCCCTTCTGAACAGAAAACATCAAAAAGACAAGTACAAACGAAAGCTTTGTCAAAGATTCCTGGCTTAAGACAGGCACATATAATATGTGGCGGGGTTAAACTAGTTTTTTTAGCCCAACCTTCCTCCTATCAATTTTCCTAGACAAAGCACATAAATAAACACAATAAAAATCAAATCGATCAAAGTCCAATTCCACTAGAGAGAACCTAACACAAAAACAACAATAACACACAAAATGAACCTATTACTGCATTCGGATTGAACAGATATAAAGGCTAAATGTTCCCCTTTATAAATAACTAACAGTGGTATGCATGTACCAGATAAACAGATAATAGAAAATTATGAGATGTGGAATAAGTGTACGCGACACAGCCCACAATCAAGCGGAAATTAAGAAAAACCACAATGGACAATACAGTAACAAAAACCTGAATGATTGGGTGAGCTTCAAATATATTGTCATCATTTGGCGTTGGCTGTCCATCCGTAATTGGTCTGTTAATTGTGCTATTTTTCTTTCCAAACTACTTATTTATTTATTTATAGTGCCCGAAAAGCATCCGCAATCAAATTTTTTTAAAGCGATATATTAATTCTTCATTTAACCAATCTTTTTCAGCGTAAAAAGGTCAACCTACAAGTACATATAGATCTTTCGTCTTAAGTCTAAGTTCTCCTATTCTTTATTTGAGTGTTTTGCCTTAAAGTTTATTGTCACAGTTATTGTCGAAATCGACAATTTACGCATTGCTTAAAGTTTTACGGTAGACAGCGTGCACTCGTGGACAAATATGGGATTCTATGTCTCGGGTGAGAGCGTATGTTGGTTTGTCGTAGAAATTTATTTTGTCTTCCTTGTCAGATTTGACACACTTGATTGGAAATTGGCAACACGACGGGTGTGCTATGGCAGACAGGAACCGATTACTCTTCAGGAGCAACTACTTTCACTTTTGTTACGACTTAGTTCGCGTTGTAGATTTCCGTTCGGATGATATTGTTTTATATGTTTCTTCGTGTTGTTCTTGGGTTTCAAGAAAAAAAACAGTTAAGATCTATTTTACAGTGAAAACTATAGGAACATGAATATTTCCCATCAAACTTTTCCCCCCATATACTAGTAACAATTTAAAAAAAAAATATAGGCACCTCCTCATACTTAAAGGTAAAACTGTATTGAGTTTGTTTTTATGAATAAATGAATTCATATATACTCTTAAATATAAAATTGTGAGATATGGATATGCCACCTCTGCCTGATTCTTATATAGAAGAGTACTTAGGTAATTTTAAACTATTTTTCCTGGAAGTTTGAAGCTTTGTATTACATTAATTTAATTCACCTACTTAAGTGATACAAATTCACTTGCTTACGTAGATAGGAATTCTTAACAATCTAAATTCACTTGTACAAGTGATTTTAGGCAAAATGTTAAATCTTCAATCATCTAATGGTGTTATATACAATTTTCATGCGGTCAGCAGTATTTTTCTTCTATAGATCTAAATTGAAACTTAATATATCAATCAAAATCATCTGGGCGCAGAAGAATATGAGTGGGCGCATAAGCTTTGAAAATAGGTCCCTTGAGAAATTAAATGACTATTAATTTTGACTTGCTGTTTCTTTGAAGAAGGAATTACATTTATCAGATAAGCTATATCTATAATGATACTAATGAAGTGTAGAAATTGTAAATTTGTTATTTAATAAACCAAGTGGAAAGAAATTTCATTTAGTGGCTATATTATATATTATTAATTTGATAAATCAAAAGTTCACTGGAACAATTGAAAATTATTCACGCAAAACTGTGTTCACCTATATCAGTTATTTGATTTCACCTCTTCAAGTGAAACAAATTCACTTGTATAAGAATGATCCCTGACTTTAT
>CAXARO010001752.1:0-66700 GCA_963971305.1 Arcuatula senhousia
TGCTGTGCTAACAAATAATCCACGACTTCCCCCATGGGAGTTTCTTCTACTAATTATTTAACCTAATAAAACTTTCTAAACTCCGCAACTTTACAATTATTAAGATAAGATAAGAAAAGATTGATTATTTCAAATAAGGTCAAACAAGGGGCATCATAATTTAACACAATGATTTTACATGTATAATTTGGTCAAGACAAAACAAATTATTTGATGAAAATACTACAAAATCCGATAAACTGCCATGAAATAGTTCGACAAACAATTTAAATCGCTGACGTTGACGTCATTTAGAACTGCAATGGCTTAGGACTGTTCTGACACGCCAGTTCAATTGTTTAAAGTCGAACTTTCATTTTCAGAAACTTTTTTCGTGTGAGTAACTCTTTTGTTCTAGGAACAATAGGCTTTATTCACAATGACAAAATCAGGGGTTTCCAGATACCCCTGCTTTTGCGCTTGTACACACAA
This sequence comes from Arcuatula senhousia, assembly GCA_963971305.1. Taxonomy (NCBI): domain Eukaryota; kingdom Metazoa; phylum Mollusca; class Bivalvia; order Mytilida; family Mytilidae; genus Arcuatula; species Arcuatula senhousia. The sequence goes on from CAXARO010001752.1 coordinate 472, forward strand.
CTCATGTTCATAGACAAAGTTCTCACACAAAGAAACTTCTGTAATAGCCAGCTCAGTGCATCTGAGAAGGAAATGAAAACAGTTCACTTCATAAGGTTTAAAATCAATTCTGATTTAAAAGTAGTAAAATAGAATTAAAAAAAAATAAATAAATAAAAAACCAACAAAAAACAGCAGACAAAATAATACAAAACAATAATCCAAAAGACATAATGCCGACATAATCGCAACAATTGAGACGGGCGAACAAACGGACGGACGAACAAACGTATTCGACCACTATATGCCCCCAATAAATTTTATAGATGGGGCATACAAAATGGGTAAAAAATAGAAATGGCAGGATTTTGTCAAATTGGAAGTAGGTAGGCTATTGACCTGAAATTAATTCAACTGTATGGGACCATTGCTGATTACCAAATATCAAAATGATGTCAAAAGGATGTGAAAGAGGTTGCTGAGAAAACTGTTCAGAAATTTGTCCATAATTGACCATTGATGTAAAAATTTAAGTAAGCCAACAAACAGAAAGTAGATGACAGAAAGACTCTATTATCGAAACCCACGCTATGGGACCTCGTACTGCATATCAAAATGCAAAATATCAAATTAAAATGAATACGCAATTCCCTCAACTAAAATTACCTGCTTTCAGAAATTAACGGTATTAAAAAAATACAGCAACCAAAGCACACCAGTCTTCCTTAATGGTCATATAAAAAATGAAACTTAAAGATTCAGTTTAGAAGTGTTCACTATTTTAATTAGCATGGTACAAAATCATCAGTTATTTGTAAAGTAATGAAAGTAATTAATATGTTTAACAAGTTGATTAATCTGTTTTAATCCTAAAATCATCTCAGTTGCTTAATATCATGAATAAAAGAGGCCCCTATGTGGGGAAGAAACTATTCAGAAATATGTGTATTTACTAAATCTTATTAATAATGCCACATTCTATTGCTTTCTATAAAAAAAATGTTAAGTAGTTTTGTTCTAAGTTTACTGGGGTGTAGTTAGTTAAACTATTCGGTATACGGTGTTTCTGGATAAAAAACCCACTCGGACCTCCGGTCCTCGGTGTATCTTATCCAGAAACACCTTTACCTCATGGAATAACTAATTACATAATTAACTTGCAGTTCTAACCTGTCAGGGCGTAGAACAGTTTTAAATCTGTCAGGGGATGTCAGAGCATAGGACAGTTCTATCATAGAACAGTTTATGACAGCTGTTGTCCAGCTCTAGAACAGTTGTAGAACTGCCAGGAGAACCGGACAGAAGAGATGTTACATGTAGAACAGATCTTTACTACTGTAAATCTTTGTTTTATTGTGGTATTTTTACTTGGCCTCTTGAGGGGTTATAATTTTTAAACAAAGATAATCCCTGAGAAGTGTTCACCTGTCACTGTTGCACGTAACATAACCGTTACTCAACTGTTACTTTCCAAAGAACGATTCGTTAGTTGAACTAAATACCGAACATGCATTTGTGATCATTTTTTAATAAAATACACATTCTTGGAAAAGATAAAAAGAGAATTCAATTAAAAAACTAAAATACATATTTAATTGTGATTTTACAACTGGAAAATCGTTCAAAATAAGCTTGTTTTCATCTTAAATTAAGCACCTGACCAATAACCACTCCCCATTCGTTGTACGGTAGCAATCGATACCGAGAAATCTCTATAACGAGAAACGTGTATTTGCCAAACTCCTTCGTAGTATTACTCTATATTATTCACAAGGTTGGGCGGAGCTTAAATTTCTCGGTCTTTAAGGTAGGATTTAAATAAAGAAGTCCGAAATAATTGACCCGTGACCAACGCGGTCAATAAAATAGAGTAATATGTACTATCCATGCAGACTGAAAGTAGTAATCTCCACCGCTGGATACTTTCGTGAATTCGACAAGATTATTGTCGAAAATTTTAATATCAATGAATTGTTAAAACTTCTTTATCATTGAATATAAAAATACCAACTTTATGGCCCATCATTTTTTACTAAGCAAAATTGATTAAATTTTTTGTAAAACCGGTTCCAGAAAACACGCGTTTATTTTTCAAATGAATGATACTGTATTTAGGCTATACAATATGCGATATGGTTGTGACATGCCTTGTGGTATAGTGAGTACTTGTTATGGTTTGTAATTAAGAAAACTGGGGTCACCTCGGGATCACAATAGGTCATCAAAAAGAAGTCCAGAAAGCCCGTTGCAGCGATTAGTGTATTGACCATGAGACGGGAACTGGAGCTGTAATGAGTAGGACTTTTTGCAACATTTGATGGTTTGAGTCAAAGTGCTCGAATAATAATGTTTATTATAAAAAGCATCACAATATTTCATGAATGGTACGAAACCCTCATGTTGCATGTAAAAAATTGTGTAGAAATGTTTATGTAACAACCGTTAGGGACCGACCATTTAACTTGAAAGGGGGCCTTGGTTTTTTTCCTAAAAAATATTCTGAAAATTATTTTTGATGAAAAAATATTTTGGCAGCTGAGGGTAAGAAAACAAAATATTCTGAAGAGGGATTTCTGCTATAGAAAATTATGCTGATAATACACAGCACATTTGAAAAATTTGAACTGATTTCCATGAAATTTTTACAATTTTTGAAACAGAACTCGACATGAGTAAAAAGAAAGCGGTATTGTTTATTTGTGAACTTAAGCATATTTTCTATAGATTTCGGGTAGCTAAAACCCCAAGTCATAACAATATTCAAGGGGGAATCGATTTTACCACTGTACTATACACCCGTATAATGTTCTATTTGAATGTCACAAAAATGAAGCTTAATAAACTCAAAATGATAAGCAAAACATAACTTGTGCAAAATTGGCTTATAATAGTATTAGAATTTGTAATTGAACAAACTTATTGGAACTCCTTCGTATTCCAGATGCGCGACATGAAGTTTATTTTTTTTCTCCGAATAGCCATCTCAGAACTTAACTTAAAGCCTTTGTTTTTCATTATTAAGCAGCAACAGCTCTAAACGTCATGTTTGATTTTAAATGTAAGTTCTTGTTCCTGACCTTTTAGAGAATAAAGCAGTCTTTACCCGTATAATTTAACATAATACAACTTTAATACGCGAAAAAAAAGCATAATACAACAACCTCTTTACTTCCCGATCTGACCCCGTGCTTATTCGCGTCCGTAAAATATAACTCTTACGATTAAAATAAAAGAACCAAATTGAATATAACTGGTTTTCAATGACGATAACATGTATTTATTTTTTTAAAAATTCGATGATAATTGTTAACAAGCTAAAAATAAACTGGATTTTAAACCTTATTCGATTAGTAGTTATTGGTTACGATTGAGCAAATCTAAATGCAATTTCAATATGTCTTTATATACTGAATAATACATGGCAAAATCTGTATCATATGCTGTATTTACCCGAGACACCTATATCTGACCGAGGGCCAACGGCCCGAGGTATGATATAGGTCGAGGGTTAATACAGCATGTGATGCAGATTTTGCCATGTAATGTTCATTATATCATATAAAATAAAATATTGATATTTTGTAGGGGTGCGATATAGGGTAAGGGGTGCGATATAGGTAATGTGCTTTGTCCTATAATGCATATTAAAAAAGACTATATTTATACTTTTAAATATATGATATATCACATTTATATTAAAGTCCGTGGAGTTGTTATGCATTAAAATTGTCTATAGTTATTGAAACTAGCTAGTTATCTGTACTGAAAAGGTAATGTACTAGTATTTCTGATTCGGTTGTTACGAAAACAATAGTATGCACTGTAACAACATGCACATGTCACCATTTTCAGAAAGAACTTTAATTCATGTTTTTGTTTGTATGTAATCATAATCTACTTTAAAAATAAACTTTACACAAATATAAAATACATATTAGAACAAAGTTCCAGGCAATAAATTTAGCTACGCCAGACGCGAGTTTCGTCTATTCAAGACTCCTCAGAGGCGCTCTACCCAAAATATTTAAAAAGCCAAACGTACTATATAATTATTCAGATTACAAGGAGCATGGAATAATAAAACCAAAACTAACGAACAGAAAAACCAAATTATGACCAAGATCAACATATGTCTGGGGTAGGGAAAACCTTAGGGTTGAGACACTTTTGGAAATTTGAACGGATATATAATTTGTAACTTTGTTGTGTTCTTCGACACAAACGTGTTTAAATCAGAGCGGGATAACCTCGAAGAATTAAAGCTCTACCAACAGCGCTAAGCTAAAATGAATAACAAATGTTTTGAAGTTAAGCCTTTCACAATTGTAATATCTTAATTGTAAACGAAAATGGGACAAACAACTATTTTCCTCAGTTCAAACCCCTGTTAAAACTGCTTTACGAAACTTTAAGACAAACCCAGGTATTTGGTATTGGACGATTGCATAAATTATAATAAGACGAAACTGTTTTTTCTGTCGAGGCGTCAAATAACCATAAAGTTCAGGATAAATTAAATCACGTATATACATGTACATGTGCATTGTAAGCTACATTTTGTACGTACGGCGCAAGATCTATATTTTTTTAATAACAAACTGTTAAAAACTATAAGATATAATTCGAACAAATTGTTGAAATGTTCAGTCAAATATTAGTTTGTAACCAAGGAACAATAGTCTATCTGCCAGCCATCAAAAATAGCATTTTTAATGTCTACTCTGGGAAAACAGTAGTTTTTTTGTGGTTTGGCATATTTTCACATCTAAACTTTCATATTTTCCTTGTCAAATCGGACAAAAAGTGTCAGAACAGGTGTCAACATGTGCTAGTTTGAATGTACCCATTTTCACACCGGGGATTAAGACACAGAGAACCCGAGTGGAACACACAAAACCCGGGTAAATTTGTTTGTCAGCTGACAATTTATGTTACTTTCATTTGGCAATTTTGAATTTCGGTGTTATAAAACCCGCGTTCTATGTGTTCTTTTATCCGCGGTCCATTGTGTAAAAAAAAATTAAAACATCGGAAATGGTCATCTGACAAACACCTTTCAACCACTCAGTTCCATGTGTTCGAATACCCGGCGTAATTTTGACAGACAAAAATCATGTTAAAAGCATTGAATTTGTACAATGTGACGGAATTTGATTTTGCTAGGTGTTGTGTAATCAAAACCTATTATTATTTTTTATTAAATTATATAAACTATAATAGAAAAAAATATGGTGTCTAATACATTGTAGTATTTATCGATAAGTACCGATATGGGGTGATTTTGCTTAGTGACTTACTCTTTATCATTTTTTCGTCGCTGTAGTCATCATGTAGTGTATGTTTGCTTTAAAGGACTATAATTCATTCCTTGATATGTATTCTGATAAAAACAATGATCGATGGCTATCTTTCATATTTTTTTTAAATGTTCAATTGCCCAAGTTGACCATATTGGATACAGTTTGAGTTTGGAGCAGTGTCTTGACCCGGTTATAACCTTGTGACAACAGTGACGTTGCATCGAGTTATGAAAGACGATTTTGATGGGTGTCAATTACCCATTTTCCATATAATTACCACATTTTCATTATATGCACGTAGTTATTATGTTATATTAAGTCCCTGGGTATATGATGCCTTTAACTGGAAGAAATATATTAAGCTACATGCATTAACAAGTACGCACCCATTGGCACGGTATCCAAAATTAAGTTACAATTTGTAATTTGTACTTTTCAAAATGAAATACGCAATATTCAACACAGGTAGAAAATAGAAAACAATCTCTACTAGCCACTTAATTGATTCATTTTTTTATCTTGTATCCTACGGTAAAACCCTTCTATAAGCAAGAGCACCGCTAGGTCAAAGCGTCGTTTTTGTCAACCTGCGAAGCAGAACGGGACATCGGTGTTACTTTTGAGCGGCGGCGGCGACGTTAACGTTTTGGAAAAGTTTTATTAGCACCTTCATATCTCAAGAACTATAGGTCCTACATTGATGAAACTTGGTATGCGTATTCCCCAGTAGTTGCTTAGCACAGATGCATCCCCCTTTTTTACCTTGACCTTGATTTTCCGGTTGAGTAACTTTGAAAATGGTCAATACATATTTAGCAATGGAAAAGTTTGGCGAGCACCTCCATATCTCAGGTCTTATTAGTCCTAGGTTGTTGAAACTTGGTATGAATATGCCCCAGTAAAAGCTAAGCACAGATGCATCCCAATCTTTTGACCTTGATTTTCTGGTTGAGTGACTTTGATTATTTGTATTGCGTATATTAGCAATGTTCTATAAAGTTCTATAAACATCTTTTGAAAATTGTTTCTGGTGGTGCCGGTGTTACATACTAGTTTTTCACCCATACTAGAATCCCCCCGGAAAATGAGTATATACTCAGCTCCCCCCGGAAGATCAAGTAAACACTAGTTTGTCCCCCGGGGAAAAGTGAGTATATCTATATATACTACGTTTTCCCCCAGGGAAAAATCTGGTATGTGTAAACAAATACTCATTTTTCCATTATACTGGTCTTTCCCCCAGTATTCAATTAAAACCGTTGCACTTTTAATAACTGTCAAAAAGGTGAGGCTTACTATATCTTTAAGATAATTAATTATGATTAATTTTAGTTTAAGAGAATTCTTTTATTATTATTATTATATAGTGCGGATGGGATATCATAGATGGGAAATCTTTAGTGTTTGTGTACACGTTCAATGCAAACTGCTGAGATTTAAGAATGTAAAGGCCATGCGAATTTCATTTTTCATAACAAAATTTCAGTCTATCAGGCACATCCTTAATTTACGCACCTTTCCTTATACATGTTCATGGATAATACCGTAGTCAACGTGACACAGAGAAATAACTATATGTCAACCTATTCATGATCATCTCAGAAAAAGAGCCTTAAAGATTAACCTCTTCTACAAAAGCCATTGTACAAATAGTATTGCTTCGAGTGTTCAAATAACGTGGACTGGGATCAAAGAAATGCATCAGCGTCCGTCTGTTAGTGCGTCCGTCACAGTTTGTGTATTCAGCAAACTGTTATTCTAATGCAAAATTTTTGTAAGACGCTTTTTCATTGGACGACGACCTGCGTAAAACCCACGATTTACCTGCCGTAATTAAGGAATGTCGCCATATTGGAAAATGCATATTTCGAGAAGAAGAATATCTGGAGAAAGGGGCAAAATGTATACCAGATCTGTATGTGAAACACCCTTTCTTTACAATTTATTAGGAATTGAAGCATACAGTACTCTCAAAAACGTCTGGAATTTCAGATTTCAGGTGGATCTTTCTCGTGACGTCACGAATTGTTTTGTACAAAAAGGGGGCCTGGCCTGGGCGCCACAAAACTTTAAAAATACTTAAGTCTGAGAATATCCTTAATTTCCATGACGACTCAAATCAAAACTTTGTAATTCAATGACGTCACAATGAGTTAAGAATGTTCTTAAACTAAAGTAATTTTTCGTATATTGTGGCGCCCAGGCCGGCTTTTTTGCGGAATTTCTAATAAACAGCTTTTTTCCAAAACAAATCTTAATTTTTATCATTTTTTCTGATTGATTGCATTAGAGTGGAAATAACAGTATTGTATTTCAAGCTTTGGCGGCGTAAAACTTGATTTTACTGTCGCAAATACCCGTTTACCTGTCTCCGCTACGCGTCGCCAGGTAAACTAAATTTGGGACAGTTTAATCTACGTTTTACGCCTTCAAAGCTTGAAATACAATACAGTTATTCCCTAATTTACAGGCTTTCGATATTTGTTATTCAGCTTAAGTTGGAGTCTCATATGTTGGGGTGCGTTTTCAGGACTTTTGCTCATCTGTTTCCTAATTTACAAACCAACGTAGAATGTTTTGCTCTTTGGGGAGACAAAAAATTCTGTTCTTATTCTGTATCTTATTTATTCCTAAAAGTTTTGTTTACAGTACCTGTTTTGACTTTTTTTTCTTCTAAAATTTAACTTAAATTGATGTTTATGGTTTTTCTAACATATCACATTATGAAAAAAAGCCAAATAAGACCAGCATAATAAAACAGAATCTAGACAATTTAAAGTTTAAACCATAAATTAAAGAATTGATGTTTATGGTTTTTCTAACATATCACATTATGAAAAAAAGCCAAATAAGACTAGCATAATAAAACAGAATCTAGACAATTTAAAGTTTAAACCAAAAATTAAAGAAAAATAAAATGAATTTGATAACAATTCTTGCAAATAGATCAAGTTTTTTTTTCTCTTAGTGCATTATTAGAAGTGTTACTTTGACATAGTGATAAAAATTATAACATTAGAACGGAGCCTTAAAAGGAAAATTCACGAAATTTGACTTATGGTCTTAAATGATAGAATATGTCATCAAAAATATATATCAATTTCTTTAAAACAAATTCTCATTTATAACAGAGATATTTGGCATTTTCTGATTTCAAAAGTAGCTCAGTGCTGTCAGTGAGATGGTCTCAAGTGCATTCTGGTATATGACCGGATATCTGTGTATTACATCTTTATCCGATTAACGCTATATAATCGATATCGATATCATATCTAATAAAACACAGTGGTGACGCGTGGTCTAATTAGTAAACAAAAAAAATAATTTAATTACGATAGACCAATATGCAACAACATAATTATTATCAAGATTTCTTTCAAATATAAAGTATTTTTATCATTTTGTGTCACAAAATTTTTAATTAACGATTTTTTAAACATCAATATTAGATTATTAAATCATGATAATAATTGAAATACTGCTACATAATTTTAATCTTATCCATAGATTACTCTATTTGAATTTACATCGTTAAATTAATTTGAAAATTTTCCCTTTCATATGATAATCACGCTATTTAAAACAACAAGGTCTTACCTTGCGGAAATTGCAAATTGGCGAATACGTAATTTGACCCAGGTAAGAATTTTGTATATTCCACGTGAAAATTCATCCCGGCATTTTAATCACATTAGACAGCAATAAAATAATTAACAGATCCTTAAAAGGTAATCAATTTAACGGATTAATTCAAATTAATTAAGCATGTCTAATAGACACCTTATATATATCAAACAAAAGCGACCGTTCTTTTCGGTGATCCTTAACTTGGTATTACCTTCATCTCCCGATTGTTAAACGGGGTTGAATAAGGTGTATGGTTTTGTATAAATGGCTGTATCGGGTCAAGAGGGGTATCAACTTGAACCAGAATATACGGAGGAAGAAATCCGGCAGATAGAAGAGTGGAGATGAATCGCTAGACTGAAATTCAAAGCAACCCTCGCCAATTTGACACTCAATCGTGCAAAAGTTTCGATCGTTGTGTGCCAATGTCTATTCCCTTAGCCTGCCTATGCTACCACGAGTTTACATTATTCACCCAAGACTTCGAGACAGTTAGTTTAAACCTGGTTGTGCTGGGAACTAGTTATATTAGTTTCTTGCAGTACAAACGCCACCGCGGGAGGGCACCAGACGTCCTAGTAAAATAGACGTTTCATTTTTTGAGAGTGATAAAAGGAATCGACCGACGGCATTTTGTTTCCACTATAGCTTAGTTAAATTTGTTTTCCATTCAGAACCTATAACAAGCGTCACACCATATAAACTCATTTCATCTTCTATTTTTTGTTGTTGTTGCTGATTATAAGGGGTGATTTTTATGTGTACAAAAAGGTGAGGTCCAAGACCAATATCTACACGAAAATTAATTTTTTGAAAGAATATATGGAAGCCCAATCCCAGAACACCCACTGGGTCCGCCACTGTTATGTTAAAAACAAAGTAGACGTAAAGCCTGAGCTGCGGATTGCCTGCTTTTGTCGATTACTATATACAAACATTTTCTGCCTAGTCGAATGCTCTGAAATAATCTTACACGAAGTTGCCGTTTTCTGATATACAGCGTGTGCACACACACACCATATGCAAAGAATGAATATTTGCAAGAAGTCGTAAGTCTTAGTTTAAAATATGCTTATTGGCGATATCCTAGATTTCACGGGGGAGACTGTGCATTTCATTTAATGGTCAGCCTGAGAAAATCTTAATTATTGTCTCAAAGTCAGCCCAAGAATTCGATTCCACTGAATTCTTTGGGTTATCTAAGTGCAACATGAATGTAAATATCTAAATGCAACATGTCAAGTGTAAAAAATCCCATAAAATTGCAATTGCATATTATGTTCCTTTATGTAATTAACACATCTGTTATCTGATTGTAAAAAGTTGCGTCTCAGCTAGCAGGAGTTTGGTATATTTGTTTGCAAAAAAGTTTTTACCTGACGTGGTGCGGTACGTGTGTTAAAATATCACGCTGAGTTATTTCCTGCGTTTTTTTAAATGGTCTCTTACTGCATGACACCTAGATACCATTTGGAAGGGCGCATTACATTTGGGCTAAAAATTCAAAAATACAGATTTTCATTTTGGCTAATTGCACTCGACGTTTGGGCTAATTAGATATTTACCTTAACAGGTAAACAAAAATAGATTTCTACCAAAGTCTTTATGGATTATAAACATTTAAGTGATAAAAATTTCAAATTTTGAAGATTTTTTTTCGCCTGTCCGTTTACAAAAAAATGCTTAAATTCTAAATTGTAAGTGAAACAAAACAAAAAGGAGGAATAAAAGTATTCAAAATGTTCGAATTATTACTTTTCTTCCAAAAAAGTCCGTAAAGAAGCATAAATTAATGATTTTTTTAAAATTGATCAGGTTTTTTCGAGAGGCACAGCAACTTGTCCGGTTTTTTTCGAGAGGTGTCCTGGTTTTTTGAAAATTTTGACTAAAGTGAGGCACTGGGTTTTTGTGGAAACAGTACGACTTAAATGGAAACTAATATCCCTCCTACCCAATAAACATACATTTAAACACATTACATGCAAAATATCAATTTTGTACTAACTTTAAAGCATAAGAAGGCTGCCAAAATGCATTATCTTTGAAGACTAAATTAGTATTTTGACGAAATTAGTTTTATGGTACACTTGTACATTTGTAACTTCCTTGATGTGCTTTAATAAATTACCGGTTTCAAAAAGAGCGATTGTTACGGTGGGCAAAATTTTGAAAAGTAAGTTGCAATCTTGTTTTTGTGCCTTTTCAAGTCTTTGAAACTATAAAATTTACATGTATGTCAGAAACAAATTAATACAAAAAGAGCATATTCCACAGTTGCATTCTGTTATTTCAAGAGTTTAAGGGTGTTTTGGAATATGGGATATTTACATATTTATTCCTGGGATACGGGATATTTGAGGCAAAACAATTGCAAACTGGGATATAGACAATTTAAATCTATTCTATTTACAGGGATATGGGATAAGAAAAAAAAACATATTTTGGATACGGGATATTTGATAAAAACATTAGGGAATATGATATTTTGGAAACCCTTAACGTATACATATGTATGTAAAGATGCAGAAACTTAAATAGCATTTGAATCTCATACTCTTATGTTTGTTTTATGTCCAGTCGACACTATTTCAGTCATAATCACATAATCAGCAGGACAAGAGCTAATTGAAACACTAAAATGAATTCTGTAGATCCACCTAGCCTGTGGCGATGCACAATGGGATATTTTACGTGCTTTAACCTTGGAACTCTCGATCACGTTGGTCCAATATGGTTTACGGTCAAGTTTCCGCATTAGTATAGCCTGGTGAACTGGCATTTATTATGACAGGGCTGCCCCATCAACCACCTGTGGCACACATCCCAGTCGCTATGTGGGCTAAGCGGCCTGGAAAGATGACAGGTTTCTGAGCGCTCTTTAGTGGACTTTTACCGAAAAGCTTAGCGCTGCTGCTAACCTATTCGCATTCCGGGTCCCGCACGGGAGCATACTCTTATGAAGTTTTTTGTTGAAACTATAATATATACAAAAAATACATATGTGTAAAAATTAAGACGTACTGAAAGGGCATTCAAGTCTTATATAATCCTGGATAAAACAGCAGACATGAAAGAAGACGATTCTATGATACAAACAAACACATCCAAGAAACAACTACAAGTCAAGCTAAAAGAAGGTAGCCCAGGAACTGTAAGCATTTTCTGCTTGTCGCAACACAAACATTTTGTTTCCAGACAATTATTCAAGGAGGCTATTTTCAATTTATAACAATTGGTAGTTATGCTTAGACAATAGATTAATGGGTTCTGGTTGTAGGCGTCAATTATATGCGCCTGCCTGTTTATATAGGCTATATAAGGTTGAATTCTTAATTTTAACTGACGTATTCCTGTCCAAAACCCTTGAAATGATAGTACCGTATTCTTATTTTTTTAACAACATTCAATGTCTTGTAAAATATTATTTAAGAGGTAAACAACACACACAATTTGTCTATCTAAAGTATGAAAAAACCTGGACCTCTCTTGCAAAAACCTGGACTCCTCTTGAAAAAGCCTGGACATGTATTTTATTTTAATTTAAAAATATGTAAGACGCAACTTTTTGGCATCAATGTTCAGGAAGAAGGGTCAAGTTGGTTACTTATTCCTTATTCCTTATTCGACATTCGAATATCGAATATGTAACCAGTTACTTATTCGACATTCCAATTTTGAATAAGGAATTGGTTACTTATTCGACATTCCACATTTCCATCCACGTTTTAATATATGCCTTTGACGAAAAACGAATAAGGAACTAGTTACTTATTTGACTTTCTAATTTTAAATTTCAAAACCAATCTTTCTATAATTAAATACATATTTCCTGCTATCGCTTACCACAGGCAAACTAAAGACAGTTAAAACACTCAACCATGTATGTTTATTTTTTGACAAAATGGATAAAAATAGTAGAAAAGGTAGACAATAGTCTTGGATTTTTTTCTCTTATTAATTGTCCTTTTTTATTAAAAGACATGCACAGGTAAATTGTTGGACTGTCTTCATTTTGCCTTTGTTTACCATAGCTGGTAATACCCTTATTTTCTTGCTATTTTCTGATATGTAAAGTTCTCACAGTTATTGTCTCCGTCCCTTTCTACCCGTACGCTAATGTGGGGATATGTTTATAGAGATGAATAATTCATCCTTACTAAAGCAAACTTTGAGGTAGTTATAGTCCGTTTGAGTTTTATAAATCAACGAAAAATGGCTTGTAAATTTACGTCTTGCATAATACTTTAACTATTTTAGTATGTCATGACTTTTTAATGGCATACAAACTCAGGCAAAAAATTTCAAAATTTTTGCATTATCAATAAAAATGTTTTCCATAGACCTTAATAGTAAAAATGGACCAAAAATTCATAGAAATCCATGGGAGTACAACCTTGTGACCAGGAACAGCATTTGCTCCGTATACCTTTAAAAATCCTTTGTGGAGCTAAGTGGTCATCTAATCTCCTATTGTTAGTCCTTTCAATTATGTTCAGGTGGGCCCAACACCTGGCTGTTCCGTCAGATAAACACACCGTTTAAGGTATTATTAAAATTAGTGAAATATTTAGCATTCGACCATATGGAAAACTTTTTTGTTTAAGAAGATAACATCTTGGTTTTTGTTATCAGAGTTCGTATACGAATAAAAAGTTTATTTGTGTTTAAAAAATAAATTTTAGTTGAGAGACAAAAAAATTTAAAAGAATTTTCGTTGATTTATAGAACTCAAATGGACTATAACGGGAAATTGAATTTTATGGTATAGTTTATGCCTTTTTAACAGTCATATATTTATAAGGGCAGTCTAAATACTCATTGTATAAGGAGTCATTTTACATATTTAAGGAAAGTGGACGGGGTGTAGCCCCATACAACTACAAAAAGGTTACTAAATATAAAGAACTAAAAATTGCATATAGGAGTTAATCAAAACACAGTGATGTTAATGACGTTAGTCCCGCCAAAAGTTAAAAAAAAGTTTCCAAGAGTTGTCCCCCTTATTGTGACGAATGCTCGGAAAAATAAAATGCCTGTACCATATAGATTTGATAAAATATTTGTAGTTTTATTGTCTTATGTAGTCTGACATAATTATTTACAGTTATCCAAACCATTATATTTTATTAATATTACTCAATAGTTAAAAAAACCCGAATAGAAGAATTTTCTATTGGAAATTAAGTCCCGCCCCTTTTACCTTATTTGGCAAATCAGACGAAATTTGATACCTCATTTCTTAAATCGAATTAAGCACCCCGACGATTGACATCGATTGTTTTAAAATTTCACCACATGATAGATCATAAAATAAAGAATTTGGGAATTGCTGCTCATTCTTTTGTAGTTTTGAAAATAATAACAAAAAATTGATATCAAAATGAAAAACGCAGTTTTTCTCATTCTGATTTACCCTTTTCGTCCGAAAATTAAAATTATTCTTAACATTATCAACAATGAGCACCTAAATCCAAATAAATTGATCAAAAACGAACCCAAATAAATGATTTTTAATCAATTGGATGGTGCTTATCTATGGAACGCCAAATTAACATATATTCAATTAATTGTACCCATCTTCAAATAATTGAAGATATCTTCAATCATTGGAAGATATCTTCAAATAAATTGAAGATATCTTCAATTCAATTGTACCTATCTTCAAATAATTAAAGATATCTTCATATCAATTGAACCTATCTTCAAATGAATTATACCTAGGTGCAATTTAATTGCACCTAGGTATAATTCAATTGTACCTATCTTCAATTGAATTGAAGATATCTTTAATTCACTTGAAGATAGGTCTAATTCCAACATCTCCATAATTCATTTGGAGATATCTCCAATTCATTTGAAGATATCTTCAATTCATTTGAAGATATCTTCAATTCATTTGAAGATATCTTAAATTCATTTGAAGATATCTTCAATTCAATTACACCTATCTTCAATTGAATTATACCTATCTTCAATTCAATTATAGATATAGAGACAATTGATTGAATTGAAGATAGGTTCAATTCGATTGAAGAAAGGATCAATTCATGTTGCAGACAAAATGGTTGCCATGGATACTTATTTATGGTACTATATGAGCAGTATTTTAACGCATTTACATATTTTCTAAATACATATCAAATTCCTGTTCATTTCGATATAAAACAACTTTATAAATGATTTTTAATTTTTTTGTTTGGAAGGGTCGGGAAACGGACGATTATCCGGAAAAGTGCATTAACCAACCTGCGAAAGTATTTCGCGCAATATCCAAAATTTTCTTCCTTAACTGGCTTTATCTGTTCAGACTAATAAGCTTCTTGTTCCTTTGTTTTTGTTTGATTTAAGGGACCGACAATTGGACTTGAATGGGGGGGCCTTGGTTTTTTCCTAAAAATATTAAGAATATATTTTTTTTTATGAAAAAATATTTTGGCAGCCGAGTGTAAGAAAAGCAATATTCTAATAAAAGATTTCTACTATTATAAAAATGCTAATAATGTCACAAATATTCTGTCGCAACGCCTTCCCCCCCCCAAAAAAACACAAAAAAAACAAAAACAAAAAAACAACAAGGCCCCCCTCAAGTTACATACAAACAAACAATGTTTTTTTTGTGGAGCTGAAAATGCTTCTATACACGCTGCCAAGTACAGAAATAAAATCAGTTCAGTCTATAAAAGCCAACCCTATTTGTGCGTGTTTTGTTTATAATAATTCCTTCATCATGTTAAAGCAAAATATTACTTTAAATGTGTATAAAGAGTATGGTATGACTATGTAGTTTGGCATATTTTTGTAAAACCCAGTATTGTTTCAAAGCTCTTTATATCTATATAGCATTGGCCTTTTCAATCTTTTGGGTAAAGCGCCTCCGATGAGTATTGAATATACAAAACCCCCGTTAAGCGTGGCAAAATTTATTGCCTTGAACTCTGTTGTAATTTTGATTACAAATTATCAGCCTCCCCCCACTTAAGAGAGTATAAAAAATTGTTTATTGATCAAAATACTGATTCACAACTTTTATATATCATACATGTATAAAATTAATGTTTTGAATACCTGTATACATGCACATAAATAAATGTTTTGAATTTCTGTATACATGCACATATCAGATATAAATGTAATTTATTTGATAGAGTTATACCGTTTGCATCAGAAAGTTTTAGTGTTACAAAAGGTGCGAAAAGAACGAAAATACTATAACTAAATGAGCATGTACTCCAGTCGTGCCAGTGCAATCTAATTTATCGCAAACAAATCTCTGATTGAAACAATTTCAAGCCCAATATAAAAAAACAAAAATAAGTTGCAAATAAGATATGAAAGTACGATATTAAAAGGGAGGTAATTTAAGCGTCATCTGAAAAAGTAGCTTGACCCTTGACAAAATACATCCGGTTCGGCATCCTCAAAATTTTATAAAAAAATGAATTATTTAATTAACAAAATAACGTTGGAACCATGATATCTTTCGAAATAAATTAGATGAATGAAATAATTTTGTTCAAACGACGCTTCAGCAAGTTCAGATGAATTAAAAGTCCACATACTTTATATCTATATAGCTTTTTCTTAAGGAATTTATTTTGCGTAAACTTTCGCGCTTATGGTACTATGTGTACTCCCTGCAGAAAAAATTCTACGGATTGTCTGGCTATGGGATATGACTAGAATAAAAATGGGGTCCCTGGGGTCCAAAACCTATATGGTCCTTATTTGCCTAAACTTCCGGTTGTCAAGAAACTCATGTCCAAAAAATAGCGTCTATGGTACCCCCTGCAGAAAAATATCTACGGATTGTCTGGCTATGGGACATGACTAGAATAAAAGTGGGGTCCCTGGGGTCCAAAACCTATATGGTCCTTATTTGCCTAAACTTCCGGTTGTCAAGAAATTCATGCCCAAAAAAGATGTAAAATAGCGTCTGCGGTACGCCCTGCAGAAAAATTTCTACAGATTGTCTGGCTATGGGACATGACTAGAATAAAAGTGGGGTCCCTGGGGTCCAAAACCTATATGGTTCTTATTTGCCTAAACTTCCGGTTGTCAAGAAAGTCATGTCCAAAAAGATGTAAAATAGCGTCTATTGTACCCCCTGCAGAAAAATTTCTACGGATTGTCTGGCTATGGGATATGACTAGAATAAAAGTGGGGTCCCTGGGGTCCAAAACCTATATGGTCCTTATTTGCCTAAACTTCCGGTTGTCAAGAAATTCATGTCCAAAAAAGATGTAAAATAGCGTCTATGGTACCCCCTGCAGAAAAATTTATACGGATTGTCTGCCTATGGGATATGACTAGAATAAAAGTGGGGTCCCTGGGGTTCAAAACCTATATGGTCCTTATTTGCCTAAACTTCCGGTTGTCAAGAAATTCATGTCCAAAAAAGATGTAAAGTAGCGTCTATGGTACCCCCTGCAGAAAAATTTTTACGGATTGTCTGGCTATGGGACATGACTAGAATAAAAGTGGGGTCCCTGGGGTCCAAAACCTATATGGTCCTAATTTGCCTAAACTTCCGGTTGTCAAGAAATTCATGTCCAAAAAAGATGTAAAATAGCGTCTATGGTATCCCCTGCAGAAAAATTTCTACGGATTGTCTGGCTATGGGACCCGACTAGAATAAAAGTGGGGTCCAAAACCTATATGGTCCGTATTTGCCTAAACTTCCGGTTGTCAAGAAATTCATGTCCAAAAAAGATGTAAAATAGCGTATATGGTACCCCCTGCAGAAAAATTTCTACGGATTGTCTGGCTATGGGACCCGACTAGAATAAAAGTGGGGTCCCTGGGGTCCAAAACCTATATGGTCCTTATTTGCCTAAACTTCCGGTTGTCAAGAAATTCATGTCCAAAAAAGATGTAAAATAGAGTCTATGGTACCCCCTGCAGAAAAATTTTTACGGATTGTCTGGCTATGGGACCAGACTAGAATAAAAGTGGGGTCCCTGGGGTCCAAAACCTATATAGTCCTTATTTGCTTTAACTTCCGGTTGTCAAAAAATTCATGTCCAAAAAAGATGTAAAATAGCGTCTATGGTACCCCCTGCAGAAAAATTTCTACGGATTGTCTGGCTATGGGACCTGACTAGAATAAAAGTGGGGCCTTGGGGTCCAAAACCTATATGGTCCTTATTTGCCTAAACTTCCGGTTGTCAAGAAATTCATGTCCAAAAAAGATGTAAAATAGCGTCTATGGTACCCCCTGCAGAAAAACTTCTACGGATTGTCTGGCTATGGGACATGACTAGAATAAAAGTGGGGTCCCTGGGGTCCAAAACCTATATGGTCCTAATTTGCCTAAACTTCCGGTTGTCAAGAAATTCATGTCCAAAAAAGATGTAAAATAGCGTCTATGGTATCCCCTGCAGAAAAATTTCTACGGATTGTCTGGCTATGGGACCCGACTAGAATAAAAGTGGGGTCCAAAACCTATATGGTCCGTATTTGCCTAAACTTCCGGTTGTCAAGAAATTCATGTCCAAAAAAGATGTAAAATAGCGTATATGGTACCCCCTGCAGAAAAATTTCTACGGATTGTCTGGCTATGGGACCCGACTAGAATAAAAGTGGGGTCCCTGGGGTCCAAAACCTATATGGTCCTTATTTGCCTAAACTTCCGGTTGTCAAGAAATTCATGTCCAAAAAAGATGTAAAATAGAGTCTATGGTACCCCCTGCAGAAAAATTTTTACGGATTGTCTGGCTATGGGACCCGACTAGAATAAAAGTGGGGTCCCTGGGGTCCAAAATCTATATAGTCCTTATTTGCCTTAACTTCCGGTTGTCAAAAAATTCATGTCCAAAAAAAGATGTAAAATAGCGTCTATGGTACCCCCTGCAGAAAAATTTCTACGGATTGTCTGGCTATGGGACCTGACTAGAATAAAAGTGGGGCCTTGGGGTCCAAAACCTATATGGTCCTTATTTGCCTAAACTTCCGGTTGTCAAGAAATTCATGTCCAAAAATGCCAGACAATCCGTAGAAATTTTTCTGCGGGGGGTACCATAGACGCCATTTTACATCTTTTTTGGACATGAATTTCTTGACAACCGGAAGTTTAGGCAAATAAGGACCATATAGGTTTTGGACCCCAGGGACCCTACTTTTATTCTAGTCGGGTCCCATAGCCAGACAATCCGTAAATTTTTTTTTCTGCAGGGGGTACCATAGACTCTATTTTACATCTTTTTTGGACATGAATTTCTTGACAACCGGAAGTTTAGGCAAATAAGGACCATATAGGTTTTGGACCCCAGGGACCCCACTTTTATTCTAGTCGGGTCCCATAGCCAGACAATCCGTAGAAATTTTTCTGCAGGGGTACCATAGACGCTATTTTACAACTTTTTTGGACATGAATTTCTTGACAACGGGAAGTTAAGACAAATACGGACCATATAGGTTTTGGACCCCACTTTTATTCTAGTCGGGTCCCATAGCCAGAAAATCCGTAGAAATTTTTCTGCAGGGGGTACCATAGACGCTATTTTACATCTTTTTGGACATGAATTTCTTGACAACCGGAAGTTTAGGCAAATAAGGACCATATAGGTTTTTGACCCCAGGGAACCCACATTTATTCTAGTCGGGTCCCATAGCCAGACAATCCGTAGAAATTTGTCTGCAGGGCAACCTTAGACGTTATTTTACATCTTTTTTAGACCTGCATTTCTTGACAACCGGATGTTTAGGCAAATAAGGATCATATAGGTTTTGGACCCTAGGGCCCCAACTTTTATTCTAGCCGGGTCCCATAGCCAGACAATCCGTAGAAAATTTTCTGCATGTGTAACCAAACACGCTATTTTACATCTTTTTTGGACCTGAATTTCTTGACAACCGGAAGTTTAGGCAAATAAGGACCAGAAAGGTTTTGACCCCAGGGCCCAAACTTTTATTCTAGCCGGGTTCCATAGCCAGGCAATCCGTAGAAATTTTTCTGCATGGCTAACCAAACACGCTATTTTACATCTTTTTTGGACCTGAATTTCTTGACAACCGGAAGTTTTGGCAAATAAGGACTAGATAAGTTTTGGACACCAGGGCCCAAACTTTTATTCTAGCCGGGTTCCATAGCCAGGCAATCCGTAGAAATTTTTTTGCAGGAGGGTAACCAAACACGCTATTTTACATCTTTTTTTACCTAAACTTCTTCACAATCGGAAGCTTAGGCAAATGAGGACCAGATAGGTTTTGGACCCCAGGGCCCAAACTTTTATTCTAGCCGGGTCCCATAGCCAGGCAATCTGTATATTTTTTTCTGATTGGGGTGTCATAGGCGCTATTTTACATCTTTTTTTGGATCTGGATTTTTTGAAGAACCAAAAGTTTAGGCAAATAAGGACCATAAAGGTTTGTACCACAGGGCCCTCACTTATATTCTAGCCGGGTCCTATAGCCAGACAATCCGTAGATTTTTTTCTGCAGGGGGTACCATAGACGCCATTTTACATCTTTTTTTGACCTGAATTTTTTAACAACCGGAAGTTTAGGCAAATAAGGACCAAATAGGTTTTGGACCCCAGGAATCCCACTTTTATTCTAGCTGGGTCCCATAGCCAGACAATCCGTAGATTTTTTTCTGCAGGGGGTACCAAAGACGCTATTTTACATCTTTTTTGGACCTGAATTTATTGACAACCGGAAGTTAAGGCAAATAAGGACCATAAAGGTTTTGGACTGCAGGGCCCCACTTTTATTTTAGCCGGGCCCAAAGCCAGGCAATCCGTAGAAATTTTTCTTCAGCGGGTAGGTACCATAGGCGCTATTTTTCTTTGGAATGTCTTAACCTTGTTTTGTCTTTTATTCTTGGATATATGAGATTGTTCACCCCAGTTCAGTTATTTTGTTGTAACCTTTATTTACATCTTTTTGGGACCTGGATTTCTTGACAATCGGAAGCTTACACAAATAAGTACCATACAGGTTTCGGACCCAACTGACCAGACATTTACTTTAGCCGAGTCCCATAGCCAGGCAATCCATAGGATTTTTTCTGCATGGGAAGACATAGTACCATTGTGGCTATTTTACACTTTTTTACCTTGATTATTTAAAAATTGGAAGTTTACGCAACTAAAAACCATGTAGGTTTTGGAGCCCATGGACCACACTTTATCCTAGCTAGAGCCCATAGCCAGACAATCCGTAGGGATGTTTTTGCAGGTGTAGACATAGTACCATACTGGTAATGTTACGCTTTTTAATTTCTTAAGAAAAGGAAGTTTATGGCTCTAGTGACCATACATGTATAAGTTTTGGTCCCATGCATGGACCCCACTTTTATCATAACCAGGTCCCATAGCCGGACAATCCATAATTATTGTTAATATGTTCTTGTCGGGATTAAAAATCAAGAATATAAGATTTGTTTACTTTAAAAACAAGTTTACATTAATTGACATTACATAGAAAAAATCAATTTACTAATATTCATCTCTATTTCTATTACTTGGCACGTATCCATATCCATATCCTTTCATTAATTACGTAAATGATTTTATCTTGGTATAGGAAAAAAAAAGTATTTTATATTTCAAGTGACGTTTTTGATAATGCGGATCAGAACCTGTAGAACTACCGGTGTGGTTCCAGTGCAGGTCATCCTTCTAGGTACTCTAGAGCAGCTTACTTAAGTGGTCGTGTGTCTAGAGCTGGACGACTCATTGCACACAGTATATGCGAAGGGGCTTCCCTATGGTTACGAATTCAAGTTGCAATTCGATAAAATTAAAGAAACTACGTATACTTGGTGGCAGAGTATTGAAACTTATTCGACAAAAAAAATGAGTCAATATTCAGACTATACAATGTCATAACTAATGGAGGAACGAATCATTTGATTTTTTATTTGCCCAAAACCTGGTCGGTGTATTTTTTATATAAAAGTATGTTCAAACATCTCTGTTTTTATTCGTAAAAGATTTTTTATCAAATTACTAAAATAAATTTTATATGCAGCACCTATACAAGCTTAGAACATTTTGGAAAGAACGGAAATCCTTATAAAAACCTTTGACTGTTTGAAGAATTACATGTTCTAATCATTGAAACAGACTATAATATTGGAAGTTCGATCAACAATTTAAGAAGAAAGCAGTTATTAAATGAAAATAGGTTTTTATTCGTATCCCACGTTTTCAAAAGATATAAAGTTCGAATGTCGAATAAGTAACCAGTTTCTTATTCGACATTCGTGAGAGGTATACCCTACACGTGGATGGAAATTTGGAATATCGAATAGGTAACCATTTCCTTTTTCAAAATTTGAATGTCGAATAAGTATATAACTGGTTACTTATTCGATATTTGAATGTCGAATAAGGAATAAGGAATAAGTAACCAACTTGACCGTTCTTGTTCAGGATGCCATAATATAACATTGATGTTCACTTATAATGGTTAGCAATCTCGTTCAATATATACTCTCTTACAAAAGTAACGCAACATATAAAGATATTTAAAATACCATTGAGATAAAAACTATTGAATTTCAATTAAAAATTGTCGTACGAATGTGAAATTTTGCAGAATCATTTAGAAATGATTAATCTTACGTGTGATATAAACAAAATTCAAATTTACCAGCCAACAAAGGCGCAGCGCCAACTGTAGTAATACCGACTAAATGATAAAATAACGACTTCACTTGTGTTCTCTCGGTTTCTAAAAAAACGCTACATACGATCTTCTGGCTCCCATTTTCACACATATTGAAGCCTTTGCTCCCATACCCCACGTTTTTAAAAACATCGGGTGGCTCTAGCGCTGGCGCTTATCCAACTTTGAAAAATCATAGAAATTGATAGTCTTAGCTTTCATCCAGTAATTCTGGTAACCAATATTCTAAACGGTTACTTTTTTGGTTCCATAACCATGCAAAAATCTACCTTTCTTTGATACTATCATTATCATAACGATACTCCCGTCTAAAGCGCTTAACATCAGGCTCAACCTTAGGCGTGAATTTCCCCGCACACGACATATCGGTTGAAGGAGTTTTGAACAAGGGAATTCTCCTTTGATTATTCATCCAGAGTGATATCAGCACCAAAACATTGTCATGAACTAAAATACCAATTTTTACAAAGAAAGCTTCTGCAAAACATTCTAACAAATGGCAAGCAGTATGAGAAGGACTGTTCAGATATTTTTTTTAAATTGGGCGGAGTGTAGTGCATCAATAGTCAAATGGGTACATGAGAATCCTTACCAATAACATAACAAACGTAAAACACAAGACATTTTTGTTTTTTAAAGACCTTCTTAAATTGTTTGTTCTTATGAAAAATCGTGCATCTACTGATTAAACTGGATCTGCGCATGCGCCAACGCCTAATTGCGCAATCAAAAACCACGGAAAGAAAGCACAAACCTGTGGGTTATAAGAATCTGATATTGAAATCTTGTACGGAACGTTCTTTTTTAATATGGGGATGGCAGTTTGAGTACTGTCTTGCAAACAAACTGCATGACATAATTCTGATTGGCATGCGCACTCGATTTGTCCACATTTTATAAAAATTTTAGCAATTAAAGAAAACATGGACCCTCTATTATTGCAAAGTATAATTTCATAATGATATTCCAACATCTGATGAAATAAAACTCGACTTTTGTATGCGATGTAATTTCAAAAATATTTTCTTCGCTTTCAGTTAAAAATCACTAAGTATCACCAAAGTTTACATTTTTATTGATTATTCTCTTGAAAAAACCAGGACAATTGTAAATCCCTCTCGAAAAAAAAAAACAATTTAGTCGCCGGACATGGGACCTACCGTGGTTTCTATATTAACGAAATGCATTATTGAAAACGATAGTTATATTGTTGCTGTACATGATAGTAAAAAAATGCAATATTTTAGTATAATTTGAATGCAAATTAGCTTTCCACCAAACAAAAAAAATCATTGTAGCCCTATTCCAATCAGAAATATTATTTATGCCATTCTTTTTGCTTTTGTTACAAAGATATATTCCGCATCTCACACAAAAGACTAGCTTTGTTTGATGTCACTGTTTTCTAATAATAAAATAACAAGCAGTTTGAAATTGAAGAGGTCATTTTAAACTGAAATGACATTGTATTTAATTTTCTAAGAAAAACTCAAAATTATACAAACATATACAGCATGCTTAAACATACTTATAGACATCAAACTAAGGTGGGTAAATTCCCCCAAAACGATAAAAAACTTTGAATTTACACAAACATATACAACAGGGGGAGGAGGGTGGGTTTTGAAACCAATTTTGAGAAAAAATTATAAACAATCATTAAGCGCTTCAATTTGATAATGGTTGTTCAATTAATTAAACCCCTACTACAATAAACAATGCTGGACGATACCATTCAATATGGACTGATCCATGTGCATATCATACATTGAACAAGGAAAGATAACTCTAAAGTAAAAATGGTCATAAAATTATTTATATACATAAATGTTGATTTTTCGTCATTTGATAAAATGATATAACATGATCGTTAATATTTATGAATTCAAAGACACCGTTCTTTATGTTTCAACAAAAACAAAAATTAGAGAAGAGATTACATAATTATATTTTTTTTTGTTACTTTGAAGTGAATATTGTACTTATATAAATAACCGCACTGTAAATAAAATTATCTCATGTCAATACATTGTATCTTCAATAATGTTGACAACATATGCTTAAATAATTTATCTCATTGCCCTTACCCCGCTCAACCATGGGCTAGGGTGATCTCGAATATAATAGAACATGTTGGATCCTTTTTCCAAATCCAAACAATTAGTTTAATTTCCATTTATATCAAACACGTCTTAGCAAAAAAAAGTGAAATGCAGGTTTTATTGTCCCCTTGAAAATAAATTTTCAATTTTGGACTTGAATTGTAACAGTATATCAGAACTATAGCAACTAAAGCGCTTCACACGCAGTGAAATTTCGCATTGTACATTTATCAAAATCATTTCAATATGTGGATCGTGTCTTTCTGGTACATATTCCATATTCTTTCGTATTTAATATTATTTCAGAGTTTGGCTTTAGTGCCGTGTGGAGGTCGTAGAAAGCTTCCCCGTGCTTCAGTTGTATGCTCTTATATATTTTCGAGTACTGGAATGTGTGTTGGAAATACACAGTTTACATATTTCCAAAATTTGACAACGTTCAGCTATTTCTTTAAAAATTGATAAATTTATCTGTTTGGTCATTGTTGTAATATTGTTTGGCTTCTGTTTTTGTTTTATCAAATCTAATATTCTACCGGTTTTCTAAGGTTTTTACTCCTAGCGTGTCTGATGTAGGTAAATCCAGAAAAGCGCTTCACACGCAGTGAAATTTTGCATTGTACATTTATCAAAATCTTTTCAATATGTGGATCTTGTCTTTCTGGCACATATTCCATATTCTTTCGTATTTAATATTATTTCAGAGATTAGCTTTAGTGCCATGTGGAGGTCGTAGAAAGCTTCCCCGTGCTTCAGTTGTTTGCTTTTATATATTTTCGAGTACTGGAATGTGTGTTGGAAAGACACAGTTTACATATTTCCAAAATTTGACAACGTTTAGCTATTTCTTTAAAAAATTATCATGAAGTAAATTTTGGGTTATTTTGGTTAAAACATAATTTATAAATTTTAATATGAGAAAGTTTCTTTTCTAAACAAATTGTTAATTTGGTTTTAAAGATCAAATTAGTTATTGCCGACCTTTCAACCGTACATGTTTTTAGTATACATTTACATGATAAATTACCTAACTTCTATTTACATTAATGTCCTGGTCAAATGGTCATATATGTTCTCTTATGCAATTTCTATTTAACTCTTGACCTTTTAAACTGAACAAGCTAGTATATAAAAATTGTAGATACACATTTACGGGGACTTGGTTTGGACCTCCAACTAGTTCATACACATTCTGTTTGGATTTCCAACTCTACATATTAATTTTGTTATTTGGCTTTGTTTTTTATTTGGACTTTATATTTTGTAATTTGGATCTACCAGTTACACATTAAAACATTTGGACACTTTTAGTTGTTTTGATACGAAGCCGACTTTGAAGGTGACAAATCCGTACACTCAGCTAGTTCCCACACATAAGCCATAGGGCAGGTTATCAGACACTGCGTAGTTTCCCGTCACGGAGAAAAGTCCCCTGTCTGAATAATCGTGGAGAAGCATAACCAGATCTCCTGTCTGATAAATTGGAGGAGAAGCAAACCGATCGAGAAACCTCTTGCAAAAGTGGAGAAGACGCAAGCAGCAAGCAGCTCATCGGAAGTAGGTTCGGGCGCCTACAGTCACGACATAGACAATG
This sequence comes from Arcuatula senhousia, assembly GCA_963971305.1. Lineage (NCBI taxonomy): Eukaryota > Metazoa > Mollusca > Bivalvia > Mytilida > Mytilidae > Arcuatula > Arcuatula senhousia. Next base: position 26,706 of record CAXARO010001752.1, read on the forward strand.
CAAACACTACACAGTACGGACATTCGTCATCAGTCGGTGTGCTTTTGGAAAAGACCATGGCGACCATACCGAGGAGAAGTTCCTGTGGAAAATGTTTATCGTAATAAAACCGGGATGATAACATCGTCACAGAGAAACGGAAAAAGAAGTCAACTGCACAGAAGCGGCGGGATGACAGACGGATTTCCGAATTCATTGTACGGAAGAGGATTCTTTCGGAATTTCCGTTTCTTTCCGTGGACGAGGAGGAATTTAAAAAAGTGATACCGAAGTACAGCAACAATAAATTAATTATTGCGACCTTAAAGAAAGAAAACCACAATCTAAAGAAACAAATTGAAACAAGTGTTGCTTTACAGCAAACCGTTTTAGATCGTCAGAATACAATCGAAGAACTACAGAATCATCTTCAAAATCTTACTAGGAACAACGAACTATTACAACAAGATCTGCAAAAGAGTGATGTGACAATTACCAATTTAAAGTGCGAAATTCAGAAACTTAATCGTCAAGATTATAATTACGGACATATGCAACGAAGTAGAAGAAACTTTAAACACAGGACTACAAATTTTCAAAGACAGTACATGTATTTTTAATCTATTAATATTTTACTGTTTTAATGCATTATGTTTTCAGGTTTTAATATATATCCTTTGATTTTTAAACTTTGGGGACAAAGTTTTGCGGGGAAGGAGGATAATTATCATGAAGTTTATATGCATCACTTAAAAAAGCAAGAAATCTGTAATGCTCATTAGTTATACCCCCGCTATCATGTCATGGGTTAAAAATAAAGTTAACAACAAAAAAGAAGCAATAGTTTGATGGATAAAAAAATATCTTACAATACATCATGTCCATATCAAGCTTGTTACCACCAAGTTATAATTGTTACAATGAAACTGTTACTAAATTTCCCAATCATGACTCCAATGAAATCCTCTCAGACCCTTCTATGGTACCAAATGCTTTGTCTAATAATAAGGAGTAATATGGTTATAGGGTGGGAATCTTTTTGCTTTTGCTACAAACATATTTTCCGCATCTCACACAAAAGACTAGCTTTGTTTGATGTCACTGTTTTCTAATAATAAAATAACAAACAGTTTGAAATTGAAGAGGTTATTTAATACTGAAATGACATTGTATTTAATTTTCTAAGAAAAACTCAAAATTATACAAACATATACAACATGCTTAATTATACTTATAGACATCAAAGGTGGGTAAATTCCCCAAAAACAATAAAAAACTTGAAATTTATACAAACATATACAACAGGGGCAGGAGGGTGGGTTTGGAAATTATAAATCACCAATTTTGAGAAAAAATTATAAACAATCATTAAGCGCTTCAATTTGATAATGGCTGTTCAAATAATTAAACCCCTACTACAATAAACAATGCTGGACGATACCATTCAATATGGACTGATCCATGTGCATATCATACATTGAACAAGGAAAGATAACTCTAAAGTAAAAATGGTCATAAAATTATTTATATACATAAATGTTGATTTTTCGTCATTTGATAAAATGATATAACATGATCGTTAATATTTATGAATTCAAAGACACCGTTCTTTATGTTTCAACAGAAACTAAAATTAGAGAAGAGATTACATAATTATATTTTTTTTTTGTTACTTTGAAGTGAATATTGTACTTATATAAATAACCGCACTGTAAATAAAATTATCTCATGTCAATACATCGTATCTTCAATAATTTTGACAACATATGCTTAAATAATTTATCTCATTGCCCTTACCCCGCTCAACCATGGGCTAGGGTGATCTCGAATATAATAGAACATGTTGGATCCTTTTTCCAAATCCAAACAATTAGTTTAATTTCCATTTATATCAAACACGTCTTAGCAAAAAAAAGTGAAATGCAGGTTTTATTGTCCCCTTGAAAATAAATTTTCAATTTTGGACTTGAATTGTAACAGTATATCAGAACTATAGCAACTAAAGCGCTTCACACGCAGTGAAATTTCGCATTGTACATTTATCAAAATCATTTCAATATGTGGATCGTGTCTTTCTGGTACATATTCCATATTCTTTCGTATTTAATATTATGTCAGAGTTTGGCTTTAGTGCCGTGTGGAGGTCGTAGAAAGCTTCCCCGTGCTTCAGTTGTATGCTCTTATATATTTTCGAGTACTGGAATGTGTGTTGGAAATACACAGTTTACATATTTCCAAAATTTGACAACGTTTAGCTATTTCTTTAAAAATTGATAAATTTATCTGTTTGGTCATTGTTGTAATATTGTTTGGCTTCTGCTTTTGTTTTATCAAATCTAATATTCTACCGGTTTTCTAAGGTTTTTACTCCTAGCGTGTCTGATGAAGGTAAATCCAGAAAAGCGCTTCACACGCAGTGAAATTTTGCATTGTACATTTATCAAAATCATTTCAATATGCGGATCTTGTCTTTCTGGCACATATTCCATATTCTTTCGTATTTAATATTATTTCAGAGATTGGCTTTAGTGCCATGTGGAGTTCTAGAAAGCTTCCCCGTGCTTCAGTTGTATGCTTTTATATATTTTCGAGTACTGGAATGTGTGTTGGAAAGACACAGTTTACATATTTCCAAAATTTGACAACGTTTAGCTATTTCTTTAAAAAATTATCATGAAGTAAATTTTGGGTTATTTTGGTTAAAACATAATTTATTAATTTTAATATGAGAAAGCTTCTTTTCTAAACAAATTGTTAATTTGGTTTTAAAGATCAAATTAGTTATTGCCGACCTTTCAACCGTTCATGTTTTTAGTATACATGTACATGATAAATTACCTAACTTCTATTTACATTAATGTCCTGGTCAAATGGTCATATATGTTCTCTTATGCAATTTCAATTTAACTCTTGACCTTTTAAACTGAACAAGCTAGTATATAAAAATTGTAGATACACATTTACGGGGACTTGGTTTGGACCTCCAACTAGTTCATACACATTCTGTTTGGATTTCCAACTCTACATATTAATTTTGTTATTTGGCTTTGTTTTATATTTGGACTTTATATTTTGTAATTTGGATCGACCAGTTACACATTAAAACATTTGGACACTTTTAGTTGTTTTGATACGAAGCCGACTTTGAAGGTGACAAATCCGTACACTCAGCTAGTTCCCACACATAAGCCATAGGGCAGGTTATCAGACACTGCGTAGTTTCCCGTCACGGAGAAAAGTCCCCTGTCTGAATAATCGTGGAGAAGCATAACCAGATCTCCTGTCTGATAAATTGGAGGAGAAGCAAACCGATCGAGAAACCTCTTGCAAAAGTGGAGAAGACGCAAGCAGCAAGCAGCTCATCGGAAGTAGGTTCGGGCGCCTACAGTCACGACATAGACAATGCAAACACTACACAGTACGGACATTCGTCATCAGTCGGTGTGCTTTTGAAAAAGACCATGGCGACCATTCCGAGGAGAAGTTCCTGTGGAAAATGTTTATCGTATCAAAACCGGGATGATAACATCGTCACAGAGAAACGGAAAAAGAAGTCAACTGCACAGAAGCGGCGGGATGACAGACGGATTTCCGAATTCATTGTACGGAAGAGGATTCTTTCGGAATTTCCGTTTCTTTCCGTGGACGAGGAGGAATTTAAAAAAAGTGATACCGAAGTACAGCAACAATAAATTAATTATTGCGACCTTAAAGAAAGAAAACCACAATCTGAAGAAACAAATTGAAACAAGTGTTGCTTTACAGCAAACCGTTTTAGATCGTCAGAATACAATCGAAGAACTACAGAATCATCTTCAAAATCTTACTAGGAACAACGAACTATTACAACAAGATCTGCAAAAGAGTGATGTGACAATTACCAATTTAAAGTGCGAAATTCAGAAACTTAATCGTCAAGATTATAATTACGGACATATGCAACGAAGTAGAAGAAACTTTAAACACAGGACTACAAATTTTCAAAGACAGTACATGTATTTTTAATCTATTAATATTTTACTGTTTTAATGCATTATGTTTTCAGGTTTTAATATATATCCTTTGATTTTTAAACTTTGGGGACAAAGTTTTGCGGGGAAGGAGGATAATTATCATGAAGTTTATATGCATCACTTAAAAAAGCAAGAAATCTGTAATGCTCATTAGTTATACCCCCGCTATCATGTCATGGGTTGAAAATAAAGTTAACAACAAAAAAGAAGCAATAGTTTGATGGATAAAAAAATATCTTACAATACATCATGTCCATATCAAGCTTGTTACCACCAAGTTATAATTGTTACAATGAAACTGTTACTAAATTTCCCAATCATGACTCCAATGAAATCCTCTCAGACCCTTCTATGGTACCAAATGCTTTGTCTAATAATAAGGAGTAATATGGTTATAGGGTGGGAATCTTTTTGCTTTTGCTACAAACATATATTCCGCATCTCACACAAAAGACTAGCTTTGTTTGATGTCACTGTTTTCTAATAATAAAATAACAAACAGTTTGAAATTGAAGAGGTTATTTAATACTGAAATGACATTGTATTTAATTTTCTAAGAAAAACTCAAAATTATACAAACATATACAACATGCTTAATTATACTTATAGACATCAAAGGTGGGTTAATTCCCCAAAAACAATAAAAAACTTGAAATTTATACAAACATATACAACAGGGGCAGGAGGGTGGGTTTGGAAATTATAAATCACCAATTTTGAGAAAAAATTATAAACAATCATTAAGCGATTCAATTTGATAATGGCTGTTCAAATAATTAAACCCCTACTACAATAAACAATGCTGGACGATACCATTCAATATGGACTGATCCATGTGCATATCATACATTGAACAAGGAAAGATAACTCTAAAGTAAAAATGGTCATAAAATTATTTATATACATAAATGTTGATTTTTCGTCATTTGATAAAATGATATAACATGATCGTTAATATTTATGAATTCAAAGACACCGTTCTTTATGTTTCAACAGAAACTAAAATTAGAGAAGAGATTACATAATTATATTTTTTTTTGTTACTTTGAAGTGAATATTGTACTTATATAAATAACCGCACTGTAAATAAAATTATCTCATGTCAATACATCGTATCTTCAATAATTTTGACAACATATGCTTAAATAATTTATCTCATTGCCCTTACCCCGCTCAACCATGGGCTAGGGTGATCTCGAATATAATAGAACATGTTGGATCCTTTTTCCAAATCCAAACAATTAGTTTAATTTCCATTTATATCAAACACGTCTTAGCAAAAAAAAGTGAAATGCAGGTTTTATTGTCCCCTTGAAAATAAATTTTCAATTTTGGACTTGAATTGTAACAGTATATCAGAACTATAGCAACTAAAGCGCTTCACACGCAGTGAAATTTCGCATTGTACATTTATCAAAATCATTTCAATATGTGGATCGTGTCTTTCTGGTACATATTCCATATTCTTTCGTATTTAATATTATGTCAGAGTTTGGCTTTAGTGCCGTGTGGAGGTCGTAGAAAGCTTCCCCGTGCTTCAGTTGTATGCTCTTATATATTTTCGAGTACTGGAATGTGTGTTGGAAATACACAGTTTACATATTTCCAAAATTTGACAACGTTTAGCTATTTCTTTAAAAATTGATAAATTTATCTGTTTGGTCATTGTTGTAATATTGTTTGGCTTCTGCTTTTGTTTTATCAAATCTAATATTCTACCGGTTTTCTAAGGTTTTTACTCCTAGCGTGTCTGATGAAGGTAAATCCAGAAAAGCGCTTCACACGCAGTGAAATTTTGCATTGTACATTTATCAAAATCATTTCAATATGCGGATCTTGTCTTTCTGGCACATATTCCATATTCTTTCGTATTTAATATTATTTCAGAGATTGGCTTTAGTGCCATGTGGAGTTCTAGAAAGCTTCCCCGTGCTTCAGTTGTATGCTTTTATATATTTTCGAGTACTGGAATGTGTGTTGGAAAGACACAGTTTACATATTTCCAAAATTTGACAACGTTTAGCTATTTCTTTAAAAAATTATCATGAAGTAAATTTTGGGTTATTTTGGTTAAAACATAATTTATTAATTTTAATATGAGAAAGCTTCTTTTCTAAACAAATTGTTAATTTGGTTTTAAAGATCAAATTAGTTATTGCCGACCTTTCAACCGTTCATGTTTTTAGTATACATGTACATGATAAATTACCTAACTTCTATTTACATTAATGTCCTGGTCAAATGGTCATATATGTTCTCTTATGCAATTTCTATTTAACTCTTGACCTTTTAAACTGAACAAGCTAGTATATAAAAATTGTAGATACACATTTACGGGGACTTGGTTTGGACCTCCAACTAGTTCATACACATTCTGTTTGGATTTCCAACTCTACATATTAATTTTGTTATTTGGCTTTGTTTTATATTTGGACTTTATATTTTGTAATTTGGATCGACCAGTTACACATTAAAACATTTGGACACTTTTAGTTGTTTTGATACGAAGCCGACTTTGAAGGTGACAAATCCGTACACTCAGCTAGTTCCCACACATAAGCCATAGGGCAGGTTATCAGACACTGCGTAGTTTCCCGTCACGGAGAAAAGTCCCCTGTCTGAATAATCGTGGAGAAGCATAACCAGATCTCCTGTCTGATAAATTGGAGGAGAAGCAAACCGATCGAGAAACCTCTTGCAAAAGTGGAGAAGACGCAAGCAGCAAGCAGCTCATCGGAAGTAGGTTCGGGCGCCTACAGTCACGACATAGACAATGCAAACACTACACGGTACGGACATTCGTCATCAGTCGGTGTGCTTTTGAAAAAGACCATGGCGACCATTCCGAGGAGAAGTTCCTGTGGAAAATGTTTATCGTATCAAAACCGGGATGATAACATCGTCACAGAGAAACGGAAAAAGAAGTCAACTGCACAGAAGCGGCGGGATGACAGACGGATTTCCGAATTCATTGTACGGAAGAGGATTCTTTCGGAATTTCCGTTTCTTTCCGTGGACGAGGAGGAATTTAAAAAAAGTGATACCGAAGTACAGCAACAATAAATTAATTATTGCGACCTTAAAGAAAGAAAACCACAATCTGAAGAAACAAATTGAAACAAGTGTTGCTTTACAGCAAACCGTTTTAGATCGTCAGAATACAATCGAAGAACTACAGAATCATCTTCAAAATCTTACTAGGAACAACGAACTATTACAACAAGATCTGCAAAAGAGTGATGTGACAATTACCAATTTAAAGTGCGAAATTCAGAAACTTAATCGTCAAGATTATAATTACGGACATATGCAACGAAGTAGAAGAAACTTTAAACACAGGACTACAAATTTTCAAAGACAGTACATGTATTTTTAATCTATTAATATTTTACTGTTTTAATGCATTATGTTTTCAGGTTTTAATATATATCCTTTGATTTTTAAACTTTGGGGACAAAGTTTTGCGGGGAAGGAGGATAATTATCATGAAGTTTATATGCATCACTTAAAAAAGCAAGAAATCTGTAATGCTCATTAGTTATACCCCCGCTATCATGTCATGGGTTAAAAATAAAGTTAACAGCAAAAAAGAAGCAATTGTTTGATGGATAAAAAAATATCTTACAATACATCATGTCCATATCAAGCTTGTTACCACCAAGTTATAATTGTTACAATGAAACTGTTACTAAATTTCCCAATCATGACTCCAATGAAATCCTCTCAGACCCTTCTATGGTACCAAATGCTTTGTCTAATAATAAGGAGTAATATGGTTATAGGGTGGGAATCTTTTTGCTTTTGCTACAAACATATATTCCGCATCTCACACAAAAGACTAGCTTTGTTTGATGTCACTGTTTTCTAATAATAAAATAACAAACAGTTTGAAATTGAAGAGGTTATGTAATACTGAAATGACATTGTATTTAATTTTCTAAGAAAAACTCAAAATTATACAAACATATACAACATGCTTAAACATACTTATAGACATCAAAGGTGGGTAAATTCCCCAAAAACAGTAAAAAACTTGAAATTTATACAAACATGTACAACAGGGGCAGGAGGGTGGGTTTTGAAATTATAAATCACCAATTTTGAGAAAAAATTATAAACAATCATTAAGCGCTTCAATTTGATAATGGCTGTTCAATTAATTAAACCCCTACTACAATAAACAATACTGGACGATACCATTCAATATGGACTGATCCATGTGCATATCATACATTGAACAAGGAAAGATAACTCTAAAGTAAAAATGGTCATAAAATTATTTATATACATAAATGTTGATTTTTCGTCGTTTGATAAAATGATATAACATGATCGTTAATATTTATGAATTCAAAGACACCGTTCTTTATGTTTCAACAGAAACAAAAATTAGAGAAGAGATTACATAATTTTATTTATTTTTTGTTACTTTGAAGTGGATATTGTACTTTTATAAATAACCGCACTGTAAATAAAATTATCTCATGTCATTACATCGTATATTCAATAATTTTGACAACATATGCTTAAATAATTTATCTCATTGCCCTTACCCCGCTCAACCATGGGCTAGGGTGATCTTGAATATAATAGAACATGTTGGATCCTTTTTCCAAATCCAAACAATCAGTTTAATTTCCATTTATATCAAACACGTCTTAGCAAAAAAAAAGTGAAATTCAGGTTTTATTATCCGTACGTACAACTTCCAAGTGAGAGAGATTTTCAATTCGGAAGTTACTTGGAAGTATTTGGAAACACTCGGAAACATTTGGAAATTAGATTTAAAAGATAAAATTTTAATCTTTCGACTCGGAAATCTACTTGACTTCCAAATTAAAACTTCCATGTCACTTGGAGACTATTTGGAACCATTTGGAAGATTTTTATAAACACTTAGAAAAATTTCTTACATATAAAAAACCTTCAAAACGCATGCGCAAACATCCAAAATTTAGTTGGCCATGTTTGAATTCAAACCGCGAAAAAGTCATTGTCAGGATGGAAGTTTTACGATTGCAGAAATGTTTTATGAGCTTGTGAATTTTATCAGAAGGTCAGTTAATTTGTTTGATTACATTATTCGTTTCTTTTATGACATGCATTGATGCCTGTTTATTTTTACTTCGTCTTCTAAATTAAATACATTGGTCTCTCTGCTGATGTTCATGTATGGATCAATGCTTTAACCCTCGCTCTAAACTGATGCCACATCATCTTTATTATTACATTGTACTATTTATATACATAATTTATATAATTATGCATCTTCACTAATACACTGAAACAAACACAATATGTTTGTTGTAATAACAAACAAAATAGGGTAAATGCTATTTTTCAAAATAATTTCTACATTTAATATTATGTGTTTACACATGACAGGAAATATATGTACGTGTAGTCTGTTAAAATTGTGTATAACATCAACTTGGAAGTCACCTGGAAGTGGCTTGGAACTCATTCGGTAAAAAAAATCCAAATGATGATTTGGAACTACTTGGAAGTTATTTGGAACTCACTTGGAAAAACTTCCAAATCACGATTTGGAACCATTTGGAAGTAGCTTGGAAATGGTTCCAATACTCCGAATGACAATTTGGAAGTTCCAAGTTAAATTTTCCAAGTAAATACTTGGAAGTTCCAAGTTCAATTCTAATGTAAATTGTAAAATATTAAAAAGTTTAACAACATAGGTACATAAAAATATCTTGCAATTGACTGGATATAATCACAGTTATACATTAATTTGTCCCCTTGAAAGTAAATTTTCAATTTTTGATCTTGAATTGTAACAGTATATCAGAACTATAGCAACTATATATTTCTTTTACCTTTAAAATCATATAATATTATATCTTTGAAAAAACATATAATGTAAAAAGGATGCATCATGAAAACTATAAACAAAAATATTAAGATAAAAGCCTTGAATTTTCGTTAAAAGAAGCCCGGACGTCCGATGAAAAAGTCTAGACTGGATATTTTAAACTTAGAAAAGTACAAAAATATTGTATTTCAAGATAATACATTATGATTCATGTTTATATGCATCACTTAAAAAAGCAAGAAATCTGTAATGCTCATTAGTTATACCCCCGCTTTCATGTCATGGGTTAAAAATAAAGTTAACAGCAAAAAAGAAGCAATTGTTTGATGGATAAAAAAATATCTTACAATACATCATGTCCATATCATGCTTGTTACCACCAAGTTATAATTGTTACAATGAAACTGTTACTAAATTTCCCAATCATGACTCCAATGAAATCCTCTCAGACCCTTCTATGGTACCAAATGCTTTGTCTAATAATAAGGAGTAATATGGTTATAGGGTGGGAATCTCAATGGTTTTCAAGATATTAAATATTTTGTCATATGAGGGGGTGGGCATAACCCCTTTACTGATCACCCTTTGGTCCTAAATGATTTGTCTTATGATAAGGACTAAGAGTATTTATGGTTAACAGGTAGGGATCTCAATGGTGTTCAAGATATTAAGTATTTTGTCGTCATTCGAAGGGGTGGGGTATGACCCCCTCATACCCCTCTATGGTGCCAAATTATTCGTCTTACCATAAGGACTAAGAATATATACATGGTTAAAGGGTGGGGACCGGTTTTCAAAATGTTAAGTATTTTGTCATTTGAGGGGGGTGGGGCATGACCCCCTCAGACCCCTCGATAATGCCAAAATGATTCGTCTTACCATAGGGACTAACAATATGTATGGCTTTAGTTTGGGAACATCAATGGTTTTCAAGATATTAAGTGTTTTTTCATTTAAGGGGTCATAACCCCCTCAGACCCCTCTATGGTACCAAATAATTTATCTCACGATTAGGACTAAGAATATTAAGGTTATAGGGTTGGGATCTCAATGACTTTTGACATTTGAAAAAATATCAATTTTCGCGAGGTATTTGGAGGGCGTGACAATTGAATATGGTAAGGACCCACCACTCATAAAGTTCAATAATTGTTCGAATTTTTGATAAAATTTGTCAAGCATAAGGTACAAAAGTGCCCAGGGACGGAACTATGGAACTACGGAACTAGGGACAGATACAGGTAAAACAGTATACAATATAAAAATATTAACATTTGATGAGATTTTTGATACCTCCTAACTTTTTAACTTATGTAATATTTGTCCTTTTAGGTTCTTGTATACATGCGTTTTCCTCAAAACGGCTTAATTTTAGATCCATTTTTCAGTATGTGTACAGCAAAAACTGCATATAGAACTAAAAAATAAACCGGAGCAGGACCTACATGTAGATATAATAATTTCTTATTGACTTTTGATAATATTTCAATGGTTATCTCTAATATTTCTGTCTCCCCCTTTTTTTTCCACAGTCGATTTTAGGTTTACATGAATAACACCCTTGTACTTGGCCTTAAATATAATGCGACATTTAATCATAATTTAACCAAAAGTTTTCACCAATATATCAATTGAGACATTTTGTCCTTATTCAAAATACATTTTGAACGCAAAATGTTGTATCGAAAAAAAAAACCTGTGCTATCTTTAACTAAATAAATGTGTCAATGTAATAACATGTGTCCATATTTAGGTCCTAATAATATATGCCGTTTGAGCTGTACATATACAAAGATTTTCCTTAAAAAAGTTCAAACTGTCATGATGACCCTAAAGGACGAAAGCCAAGAGCACGGCCACCAATCTCGAAATATACAACTCTGATATTTTTCCTGTTATGAGGTGCGATACGATTTTTTCTAACTTCAGAACGTAAACACCCGTTTTGTTAAGTTTGCATTGAACACCTATTTCTTCAATGGGAAAATATGAGAATGCTATTCGATCAATATGGCCATTTCCTACAAATAGGGGACATTATTTTAACCTCAGGATCTTAATATTCTTTCAGAATTCGTTTTGTTCTCTCGACAAAACGTTATTATTTTCACCATTGACCAAGAAATTATTGTTAAAAAAAACGCATCGAAATAATACTTTTGGACTTAGATTGTGGTAATTTGTTTACTGGAACCGATAATGATTCGTGGAAATCTTATATTTCATCATCTAATGCATTAGAAAGGTTTCATAAAAATGTAATGAGTTATATAATTAGGATATGAGGTTTGAGACCAGTTATAAGTAGTTGTTTGGGCATTTTCTTAACAAATACATGTACCTGGCTTGATAAGCCCTTCTATTTTCTTGTTTGTATTGCTTAAATGTATCAATTTAGTATCTGATTGTCGGGCAATGTACATGTGAATATGTAGTACATATTTCTGTTCCAGACTTAAACTGCACAGATTTAGCTTTATTGACTTTTAGCACAAAATCCTACTTAAACTTGAGCCAGTTGCCGTCATAAACTTGCAGTGCAAACGTTAATTCCAATGAAAACAGCAATTAGATGCGCTATTCCTTTGGTTTGGTTTTCTTCAATGTTTATTATGATAGTTTGTGTCATGCATACATGGCATATATATATACTCCATATTCCTTCATGATCACGTTTAAATTTCATTTATCAAAAGATAAGCTTTAACCAATTTGTAAAAACATAAAATAATTTTTACTGACTTTTAACAGGAACCGCTTACTCTTCTGGGGCACCTTAGCTCATTCTTTTTACAACCTGAGTTCGCGTTGTTGATTTCTGTTCAGTTGTTTTTGTATTTTTATGTTTTGTACTTCTTCATGCTGTTCTCGTTCTTATTTACTTGTTTTACCGTTGCCCTTTCAGACTTTTGACACTTAAGGCATATTATACAATTATCACCCTAGTTGGTCTGTGACCCGGTGGTTTCTTTCCCCGAGAAAGTACGGTCACCCGAGGGCTTGCCCCGAGGGTGATCTTACTTTCGAGGGGAAAGAAATGCCGGGTCACATATCATCTAGGGTGATAACTGTTATATTATATCGAATATTTCAATGAAACAATTTGATTTTCAATTTTATACATATTTCGGGCATTTAAACCTTCTTCCATGGGAAAAATTACAGCCCATACGATATTGAACAAAACTCGTGGGGCCACCACGTGCAAATTCTCACGAGAGGGTAACCTTACCATGCGACCCAACGATCACCGGTTGACCCAGCGAATTATCACATGTCACGTGAAAACCTCTAAGCGAATCACATTTAAGATTTTTATATGAGTATATAATATTGGTGCATATTTGTTCCCTCCATTCAATAGTATTACATGTAAAATGTAGTTATCAAATTTTACATACTAGTACATCGTTCAAAACTGCATATTAATTATATAAAACATTCAATAACCAATGGTAGTAAAAAAACATATACCGGGGGATAAACAACGAATCCCTTTTCTATGTACAGTCTTTATTGAATATCACATGACACATCTCAGAAAGGTTAAAAGCATTATGATTTCAAAATTTGCTAACCCTGAAAATGTTAATATTTGTTTTAGTTTTCATCTATCTTTTAAAACACTGCTAGTAAATATCTTAAACATAAATTTATGGAATCAATCTTAAGCAGAGAAATTGTAATTGTAATAAATTAACAGCTAAATATGATCTCGCTAAGTTTGCATTCGCCTAGAAGAAACGACAAATGTCGATAGGTACCAATGCATGTCGGCTATTCGACGGCAGCCACCTAATGCTGGCATAATCTCTGTGAAGCGTACCCAGAGACAGTAAAATGGAGGTCCCCCCTGCGGACCGATGTACCAAATTCACCATACCCAAACCCCCAAATTTTGCACAAGCCCCATGTCGGTAAGTGTCGATAGGTAGCCCTGCATGTCGGCTATACGACGGCAGCCACATTTTGCTGGCACAATCTTTGTGGAGCGTTTCCAGAGACAGTAAAGTGGAGGTCCCCCCCTATAAACCCATGTACCAGTTTCACCCTACCCGAACCCCCATATTTTGCACAACAAGCCCTTTGGCAGTTAGAGTTGATAGGTGGCCCTGCATGTCGGCTATACGACGGCAGCCACCTTATGCTGCCACAATCTCTGTTGAGCTTTCCCAGAGACAGTAAAGTGGAGGTCCCCCTCCGGACCGATGTACCAACTTCACCCTACCAAAACCCCCAAATTTTGCACGAAATCCCTATGTCGGTAAGTGTCGATAGGTAGCCTTGCATGTTGGCTATACGACAGCAGTCATTTTATGCTGGCATAATCTCTGTGGAGCTTTCCCAGGGACAGTAAAGCGGAGGTTCCTCCTCCGGACCGTTGTACCAACTTCACCCTACCCAAACCCCCAAATTTTTAACGACAAGCCCTATGTCTGTAAGTGTCGATAGGTAGCCCTGCATGTCGGATATACGACGTCAGCCACCTTATGCTGGCACAATCTCTGTGGAACGTTCCCAATGACAGTAAAGTGGAGGTCCCACCTCCGGACAGATGTACCAACTTTGTCCTATTCAAACCCCCAAATTTCACTCGACAAGCCCTTTGTTGTTTAGTGTCGATAAGCAGCCCTGCATGTCGGCTAAACGACGGCAGCCACCTTATGCTTACATAATCTCTGTGGAGCGTCTCCAGAGACAGTGAATTGGAGGCCGACCACTTCCTTAAATGTTCGCTATAATTGGGTCTGATGAGTAACAGCTGTGTCTGTCTTTAAATGTGCTTTGATAAAATATGTTTTTGTTATTACTAATGTCATTTGAGTCATCTTCGTCAGTTTGAGTACTTAAATGATTTGGTAGATAAAAAGTCATCAAAGCTTGGTCTTCTTGAGGGAATTAATTCTTCTACAGGTGAGGAAAACAATGTTGCTGACAATCTGCCTATAGAAAATATCAAATCTAGAAAAGCAAAGTCAGGTATAAAATCAAAAGCCGCTGATGTGGTTAAATTTAAACTCAAATTGCCTCATTCAGCTCTTCAATATGAATTTGTTAATGAGTCGGTATCTTTTGAAGATCTTGATATAAAAATGTTCATTATAGAAATTAAAACATCCAATGATATTTCTTAAGTGGAGAAAAAAATTATGCATGGAAAGGATTGCTTTCTTTTTATGCTGCTTGGCTAAGGGAAATTGAATTAGTTCAAAAGTCTTGGGCCGATGATCTTTCTGTTATTGAAGTGCCTATCCTTACTCAGGAATCCTTCCAAGATCTAAATTGAGTTCGTTAAGATCTCGTGAAAAAGACACTCCATTGAGAGATCAGGTTTGATTTTGTACTCAGTAAAATCGAAATCGTTGTTTAATGAAAGAGGCCCATTATACAGAAATAAAGGGCCAGCAAAGGTTAGTGCAGCATATCCGCGCTTCTTGTTGAAAAAAAGATAACAAAAAAAATATATAATCCTGAATATGATAGATCGTGTCCTAACTCTCCGTCGGCCATCTGAATAGGTGGACATTTTTCTAAACTTGATCCGGATGCACAATTTATTTTTATCCACCTTATTTAAAGAATAAGGGAGATTTTGTCCATAGTAATTCTTTTATGAATTGTTCAGTTTATAAATTTATAGCTTCAGAAAATAAATCAAATGGTTCAAAAGATTCTTTGGATACAAAGTTTAATGATGCAAAGACTTGTGAAGTATGTGTGAAACTCCCATGGGATATTGCTCCCGAAAGTGAATCCTATTCTTTTTTTAAATCCCATGAATCTTTACTTGTTTATTTACACTCTTTATTTTCAAAGACATTCATCTGTTTGAGATTTTTCGAAAAGTAAATGTTTTTTTAAGCTTTAGCATCGTCACCTCTAGTCACCTTTATCTCATCCTGTTTGCTTCTTAACTGTTCCCGCAAAGCCGCCTATTCAAGTTTCACCTTCTCCTTCGCTAGTTACTTATCAGCGTCTTCCACTGCGTGTCTAAGGTCTACCACCTCCTGATGATCATCTTCAGCTTGACCCTCTTTCTATGTAGCTTTGCCAGCTGACAACGCATCATTTAAGCGCCGTTCAAAGAGGAACGATTTTGAGTTTTACCTCTATCCACACTAGTTACGGCTTCGGGAAAACCATATTCCGACAAATCCTTATAGTTCATTCCCGGAATATTGCGTCGCGGTCTATCAGACATTATACAATCTTCAAAGAACAGAACTTCAAACCAAAAATTTTCAAACATGTAACTTAGTCAAAAAAAAATCGAACAATAATTTAAATTTCTGAGTACTATTCGTATGATGAACATACATTAAAGGAAAGATAACTCTAATAGCATGAATAGACTTTTACATTTATTATTTTAGATTTATTCAAAATCAACCCAAATTCCCTTTCATTAAATATGTTTTTGTTATTACTAATGTCTTTGAAAATAAAGAGTATACACATTAGCAATTAAAGATTCATGGGATTGTAAAAGAAAAATATGATTCACTAATGGGAGCAATATCCCATAGGAGTTTTAACACAGCTCATGCTCAATTACCTTAAAAATTAGGTTTGGGGTTCAAACTTGTGAATTTATTAAAAAGATGTCCCGAATAGCTAGTGGTTTGCAATCCTTAATTTCAGTGACTTGCGATATAGTTAGTCAGTGCAAGAAAGCTACAATATACTTTATCTAATACCGGCGTCATATTTTCTCAGGGGAAAACGTGCTTTGGAAAGTTTTTATTCACTTTAATGATCTTAAAGGCATATATTATTCCTTTGCAATTCAACTCCTCCAATTTGGGAAACAGAAAGGAAGCCTCGCTCACTAATATAACTCCACTATGGATGTATATCCATGATCGTTTTGATATTTTAACAATGGCATTAGGTGCCAGGCTATAAAGGTAGCCTTAGGGAACGCCATTGCTTTGTCACACAGCTCCTGCACGATTGTTTTACTACAGAAGTAAGACTTTGCCCAATAATTGCATTATCCATGTATATATTTAGATGGTGCCAAAGTTTTCAACTCTGAAAATTAAATTCCCTGGAGTTTGGCTACATAGAAAACATATAAGCACATTATTCCTTTCTGATACAAATGTAAACTCATAACCGTTTTAGATAACCACGCTCTTATCATATTTATGGGAATGCATTTGGACAAGGATCTTCTTCGGGGTCAGAATTACCCCAAATAAAACAAAAATATAACCTCTTGATTATCAAAAGTATCAAAGTTTAGTTGAAATTGAATCGTTTGTATTAAGTAATATTTCAAACATATTTTACTATCTAATTACAATAACTAGAAGTTGAGTTGTTATTAAGTATTTTTATGAATTTCTGAAATGAACTTTTAAGACAATTTACAAAATCAACGCCCATTTTTTTTATGACAGGAACATTCTGAAAATACAGTTTTTCTCTTCGATACATGTTTGGCCGTGTGTCAAGTAGTGTCAACATTGTACACTTATGGTCACCTTACACATTTACATGCAGCTTTAAAACGGTAGGCTACAATTCAGATTCATTGATTAAGATTGATGTGACTGCTTATACATTTTGTCCTTTTAACCTTATTTTTAGTTATCTGTTAATGTTTTAACCCGAATTCGAACAATATATATTTAATATATAGATATATATTTAAAATAGGTCTTGCATGGTTTATTCCTTTAATCAAGTAATTCCTTTTAAACAGAATTATAGGACTGCAAAAAATGATACCTTGATGGGTTTTAAGATACGGAATTGTTTAACGTTTTAGATTTATATCACATATTACTTTTGTTTCATGCTGTGATCATTGAGCTATACGAACTTTTTCAAAAGAATTTGAGTAAGTTTAGTTGAAAATCTAATGTATAAACTCTCTGAGAAGAGTAACAATTCATAGAATTGCAAACTTTAAGGTATAAATTACCCACAAGATAGGAAAGCTCTACGATATGTTCGCTCAAACATCTGCTTACTGCTATATAATTCGAAATTCTTAGTGTGAATTAAAATTCATAATTCACATTAACCCTGTTATTACAAAAAGATGCCTCAAAATGTGTTTTTATCGAAGAGGAAAACTTTAAAGGCGACATATATTTATCTGTAACCTAAAATTAAGCTATTAATCTCAATATGGTAAGGAATGTTAATTATATCGATTATAATTAAGAACAGAACGCCATGCGTTTAATTCATATTAGACATGTGCTCTATGTCTTAAGTATGCGACATACTGGTAGTTCAGCGTTATGTGCCAAAATCAAAGTTGCATTATTGCCCTGTAACTCCTAACAACGTTCGTTCTACGTCATTGCTTATCCTTTTAAGGAATATGACGTGGAAATAACTTGTTGAACGGAGAAAATAATTGACAGTAACTTCTATTGTAGTCCATTTCTTTGTCATGCGACTTCGACTTTCAATAGAGAACTGAAACTTTGTACTGCGGATGTACATATTGACAAACGTTTTTAATTTGGAAAATTCCCTAAGAGCATAACAACATGTACATAGGAAGTCCAAGAGCACAATTTCTCATGGAAATGTAAACACAGAAGATCACAGCCCCTTATTTATACATGACTGTATAAATTGCTATTCCTAATCAAAAGGCGATTTGTACACAGATTTTTGAAGGGCCAGAACAGCGCATAGTTAAACAAAATTTAACCGGTCTTTGTTTATCAAAGGATCACAAGTGAGTTGTAATTTAATCATTTGACGGATTTTTTAAATCAACTTGAAAGCCGATTAATAAAGATCGTGTCGGACCACTTCCTATTTTTTACGACAGCAATATTCTAAGGTACATATTTTTTTCTTTGATTGATATAAAAGATAACCATGCGTCAGGTAGCTAGTGTCGTTAAGACAAAATTTTACATCGCACAAATTTACATCGAGCGCTATTATAATTCGGATCCATTGATTCAGATTTATGTGACTAATTACATGTTTGCCAATTTACAAAAAATGTAACCTTATTCGTAGTTAATATTAAAACCTAAGTTCGAACAATATTATCTATAAAGGAA
Source organism: Arcuatula senhousia (assembly GCA_963971305.1). Lineage (NCBI taxonomy): Eukaryota > Metazoa > Mollusca > Bivalvia > Mytilida > Mytilidae > Arcuatula > Arcuatula senhousia. The sequence continues at coordinate 45,572 of CAXARO010001752.1, forward strand.
TAGGCCGTGCTTGATTTATTCCATTAACTAAACTGTCAACAAAAAGATACTTTGCTTTGTGTTTAAGCTATGATAGTATATTTAACGTTTTTAATTATATCACATAGTTTGTCGTTATTATTTAGTTATGAGAAGACGATGGATTTTTAATCTTCTGTGCAAGGTATAGAAATGATATACTCTTTTTATAAAAAAGATCGTAAGCAAAATGCTACTGAAATTTGAACACAACATTTCTTATATATACAAAGGGGAAAGATTGAATCTAAATGTTATGATGACTTATTAACATATATATAAACATGAAAAAGACTCATTAAAAAACGCTGTCAGGTAATACGCCATTTTAGAAATAAAAGTGATGCAATACACATTAAAGTTCAAAACCAGACTTTCAAAGAGAGCGTATAGATCTACAGAAATTGATGAAATTATACACAATACAATGAATCTAAACAAAGAAGATCTATTACTAGACAAAGTACCTGTTAACGACAAAAACATAGTGATAGTACATGTACATGTAACAATGTCTAATCCTGCAATAAGACAATTGATAACCTTTGGCATACAAGTATCTTACAGTACACGTACAATGAAATATTTAAACAGATATTTAATAAGCTAAGCTAATTCTTATGTTGCATACATGAACGAGAGAGTAAAAAAAGCCTGTAAGGTTAAAAATATAAACAACAATTTAAAATTTAAAGTGTTCAGTACAGACACTTAGACACGTCCGAAACAGAAGAAAAGAATTATAAACCTGATAAACTACATTAATCGACTGTATGGTTTATTTACATACATGTAGTATAATAGTTTGTTGTTGATAAACTCGCTAACTATAGTTTGCTTCAGTGAAACCAAGTTTGTTTATTTGTTGTTTGTTTTATGCCCAGTCAACAATATGTCAGTCATAATCAGGACAACAATCAATCGAAACAACAAATTGAATTATGTAGACCCTACCAGGACAGAACACAAACCAATGTATATCATGAAATTTTATTAAAAAAAATTGGTTGATCACTAAATGAAACAAGATTAAATAAAAACAGGTCGAACACATCAGTAAACAGTAATTATATCTGTCCATCAATACTATGGAAACATTAATGATTAAATAATGGTAATCGTATTTCTCACATAAAACAGAAACCCCAATGATGAAAATAGTTAGTTTTTTTTTATATAATTAAACAAAACAGAAAATAAGGATAGATATTTAAGTGCCAAGAGGGGGTTTTAAGATGGCATACTACATTAGCGTTATTCACTAAATGACTTTCCTGTCAGAGATGTAGGCTGGCATGTGTCGTTGACAAGTTTAACCTTCCGTCTATGAGCAATTAAAAGTATGAATTGGTCAACAGTGACCCAATATACTGATAAGTCGTAAATGCCGATAGTTACGTTCTAATTGATATTTCCCGAAAAAAGTCAGAAGTTCTGAGATTAAAGTCAATAATTCGAAAATAAAGTCATTCATTTCACGAACATTTTGACATAAATGGTAGCCTATATACGCTTCCGTAAATTACAACACTTACGTTTTTTTAACTTAAAAGAATCAATAAAACTGGTTTTCAATGACGAATACATGTATTTATTTTTTTTATAAATTCAATAAAGGTTGTGACCAAGCCAATTATAAACTGAATTTTAAACCTTATTTGACTAGTAGAAGCAGAGGTACCAATGGGGTATCCGAATGTCAAATGTCCGAAAGGGCAGAGACATCACCAGGAAACACTAACAAGAACGGGACAAAAAAACATGTAAAGCATGGAAAAGCAAAATAACTGAATATAAATCAACAACGCGAACTCCAGTCGAAACAAGAGTGAACTAAGGTGCTCCGGAAGAGTAAGCAGTTTCTGCTTGCTATAGCACACCCGTCGCGGTGCCAATAGTTCATTCAGCGTGTCAAATCCGGTAAAGCAAAACGAAACAAAACTCTATGACAAACCAGCATCTGCACTCATCTGAGAGATCGACATCCCATATTTGTCTGTAAGTGCATGATGTCTTCCGTAAAATGTCTTGAGTGAAGACAGCAACCGAGGAGAAACATAACCCTGTGTGAGCAATTTTTGTGTCAGACGTGTCGCTCTGCTAAGGAAATCGATGTAAGTCCCGCATGCTTATGGGTTAGGATTGAGCAAATTTTAAATGCAATTTGAATACTATGTATTTTTATCACATTTTTATTCAAGTCTGTGGAGTTGTTATGCATGATATTTTGACCATTTATTAAGGATACTTTAATAATGTTGAACACTACTTTTCCGTTTGTGAGAGGATGTATTAAAAAGTCTAGCTAGTTAGTTATCTGTACTGAGAAGGAAAGGTACTAGTATTTATGATTCGGTTGCTACGAAAACGAAAGTAACACTTTACACAAATACAAAATACAAATTGCAACAAAGGTCCAGACAATAAATTTTGCTACGCCTGACACGAGTTTCGTCTACATGTATTCAAGACTCATCAGAGGCGCTTGACCCAAAATATTTAAAAAGCCAAACGTATACTATATAATTATTCAGATTATGAGGAGCATGGAATAATAAAACCAAAACTAACGAACAGAAAAACCAAAGTATGACCAATATCAACATATGTCTGGGTAGGGAAAACCTTAGGGTTTAGACACTTTTGAAATTTGAACGGATATATAATTTGTAACTTTGTTGTGTTCTTCAACACAAAAGTGTTTAAATCAGAGAGGGATAACCTCGAAGAATTAAAGCTCTACCAACAGCGCTAAGCTAAAAGAATAACAGCTGTTTTGAAGTTGAACTTTTTTGGCCATAGTTTCACAATTGTAATATCTTAATTGTAAACGAAAATGGGACACACAACTATTTTCCTCAGGTCAACTGCTTTATGAAACTTTAAGACAAACCCAGGTATTTGGTATTGGACGATTGCATAAATTATAATAAGACAAAACTGTTGTTCTGTCGAGGCGTCAAATACAGTCAAACCTGTTTTAAGAGGCCAGCCTTGGGACGAGAAAAAATGGCCATTTAAGACAGGTGGCTGCTCAATCCAGGTTCATTTTAGTTGTTTTTTTTTAAAGAGAGGGACATAAAATATGTGGCTGTATAAGACAGGTGATTGCTTAATTAAGGTGGCCGCTAAGGCAGGTTTGACTGTAACCAGAAAGTTCAGGATAAATTAAATCACGTATATACATGTACATGTGCATTGTAAGCTACGTACGGTGCATGATCTATATTCTTACAAACTATTAAAAACTATAAGATCACTCCAAGGAACACGCGAATCGAGCCAGGTAATTTTTACTAACACTTTATTTCGGCGAATAGAGTCTAAAGATTTTTACTAACATGTTAAGGATTTTTCATAACCCTAATTTTATGTCGTATGGAAAGCCGTAGTTGATCTCCGCATTTACAATTTGTGTCAATGGGGAAATGTTTAAGTTCCATGAGTTCGACAATTCAATAATTTGATGAACGTACAATTTATATTTCGAATAAGCGCAGCCTAATTTTATGTCGTATGGAAAGCCGTAGTTGATCTCCGCATTTACAATTTGTGTCAATGGGGAAATGTTTAAGTTCCATGAGTTCGACAATTCAATAATTTGATGAACGTACAATTTATATTTCGAATAAGCGCAGCCTAAGTGATTTTGAAGAAAAGTTATGTCATTCTATTTGCTTTGATAATTATAAAGTTAATGCAGTTGATTATAAGAGTAATCTTTTGCGGAGTTTAGTAAAAAATACCTTGATCGATTCGCGTGTTCCTAAGAGTGAAGATATGAATCGAATAAATTGTTACAAAATGTTTAGTCAAATATTTGTTTGTAACAAAGGAACAATAGTCTATCTGCCAACCATCAAAAATAGCATTGTTAATGTCTACTCTGGGAAAACAGTATTTTTTGTGGTTTGGCATATTTTCACTAACCCTAAGGTTCTTCCTACCCCAGACATAGGTTGATTATCTTAGTAATAATTTGGTTCCCCAATTTGGTATTTTTGGTTTTATTGTTCTATGCTCTTCATATTCATATAGTGTTTGGCATTTTCGATATTTTTGGTAGAGCGCCTCTGATGAGTCTTGAATAGACGAAACGCGGGTCAGGCGTAGCAAAATTTATTGTCTGGAACTTTGTTGTCATTAGTATTCTGAGCTTTCATATTTACCTTGTCAAACCGGACAAAAAGTGTCAGAACAGGTGTCAACATGCGTTAGTTTGAATGTACCCATTTTCACACCGGGTATTCAGACACAGAGACCCCGAGTGGAACACACAAGACCGGGTTAAATTTGTTTGTCAGCTGACAATTTATGTTACATGTACTTTCATTTGGCAATTTTGAATTTTGGTGTTATAAAAACCGCGTTCTATGTGTTCTTTGAAAAACGCCTCTTACCCACTCAGTGCCATGTGTTCGAATACCCGGCGTGATTTTGACAGACAAAAATCATGTTAAAAGCATTGAATTCATATTGCTGTCAATTTTGTACAATGTGACGAAATTTAATTTGGTTAGGTGTTGTGTAAGCAAAAGCTATAATTATTTTTTTAAAATTATATAAACTATAGAAAAATATATGGTGCCTAACGTTTATCGATAAGTACCGATATTAGGGCTCCTTTAATCACTCTGTATACGAGGTTTTTGTTTACTCTTTATCATTTTTTCGTCGCTGTGCGCAAGGACCCGAGCTTCTAGATTCAGAGCAATTGCATGTAGATCTCTATACAAACAGCGCTTGTTAATTCAGTCACTGGATTCCGTCCATTTCAAAACATTTTAATGATCAATGCATCAGAATTGAAGACGCTTGACGGGCAGTGGAAATGGCCGAATGATTCCGATTACTAATCAATTCTTTCTAGTATGATTTCGTTTGGATCCGTAATCGGCTTCAAATTTCACGACTATTAAGTTTGGTCTTAATTACTAGATAAATATCAAAGGTTGATTTCCGTGTTTGGATGCATTCTTTATGAACTTATGTACAGTTCACTAACAAATGAGCATTCTTAGATCTACATTTTATTAGTTGATTAATTAATCAACGCAAAACATTTTTCAGTTATGCTCAGATATAAAGATAAAGATATTTTATTTCTAATCATAGGGATCCAAACAATCATTTAATCAATATACACTTATCCTCTGTAGCTATATTTAACTGGTTCAGTCCATTATTGGGCATAATCATCATTATCGGGGGATTCTTTTTCGATCAATTAATTTTGATAAGTGTGCTCCACTCAACTATAAATTTAATCTGTGTTTCGTCATGGTCACCAAGAGTATAATCATAACTTTATTCTCAAAATATATCTTAGTTAGGAATAGATAATTTAACCGTTACAGACGATATATTTAACGGGTTACAACATGACCATGCAGTGTACTTGGTGAGCCCATTGTTATGAGATAAGTTTACTTTGTACATTCGTATATACTAATAATATCTAAAAATTGGAAGAAAAAAATGTTTGAGAACGTTTTTATTTTTGTTTTATACTGTTATACAAGTCAATGCATGTAGTAATTTGTGCCGAATCCGTTGTTTTCTCCATTCCCTTTTGACCATTTAAGTTGTTCAAGTAAAAGTGAAGAGGGTTACAGAGTATAGAATTGTTGTGTACTGGTCAGTTATTTTCGATGAAAGTTGAAAAAATGATAAAACAAAATAAAAGCTTATAGTTATGTTGATTTCTGCGGACAACTGCTGTGTAGTCTAACAAAATCTTTACATGTTGTCTGTTTTTGTCCCGTTCTTGTTGGTGTTTACTGGTTTTGTCTCTGCCCTTTAGGACTTTTGACATTCGGATACCACATTGGTACCTCTGCTTCTTGCTGTCTTCGCTTAAGAAATTTCATGGTGGACACTTTGTACTCGTTGATACGTGTAAATATGGGATTTCTATCTCAGATGTTGGTTTGTCATAGAATTTTGTTTTGCCTTTCTTTACCGGATTTGACACACTGAATAGGAAATCGGTAGCGCCACAGACATGCTACAACAGGCAGGAAGTGCTTACTCTTCAGGGGCACCTGGGTTCACTCTTGTTACGACTTGAGTTCGCATTGTTGATTTCTGTTTAGTTGATTTTGAGTTTCCTCGTGCTGTTGTTACAAAGGTACTTGATTAGGACCAAAGGTCTAAATAGGTTGAGAAGATATTGAATAGGGTTGAACATCTTCATGAGTTGTGACCAAGGGCTGGTTGTGGTTGACCAACGGAGCTGATAGTTAGTCATGGCCCTTCTGGTGCAGCCCAATTAAGGTCCTGGTCTAATGAAATAAAATTTATGTTCAGACTTTTTATTGTAAAATACAATATTCAAATAATTTCAAATATTGTTAATAGATATTAGTATTGGAACTTTGGGAACTTGTTTAGCTTTGGTGAACTTTTCAAACCCTTACATTTTAAAATTAGATATTTTAAGATTTATATTCTTTTATATTTTAAATGTTTTAGCATATTTACTAAAGCGTTTTGTAAAATATGCAAAGTATGAATAATTAATATGCTTACCTAATAAAATAAAATTTATGTTCAGACTGGCGAACACAGTCAAAACTCAGTATTTATAGAACTATGTCGCAGAGCTGAATCATACCAAGACAATGTGTAGGTCAAATTTGTACATTAGATTCACGTTCTTTCAAAATAGAAACCAAGATATATTACGTAAAGAGGCAACCAAAGAGAACGAAAATATTTACAATAAATTGATATCTTACCTATGAATTGAGATTAGAATAAAATAGAAGTCCCTTTAAAATTAAGATTTCAAGAAATTATTTCAGAAGTTCTTTTAATTAAATTTACTTTTAACCTAGGTGAAGCCTAATCATTAAAATCAAAGTTGTGTTTTGTTTTTCATGTAATCCTAACCAATAGAACAAAACCACAAAATTCTAAAAGTACCAATGATATAACTTTTGCACCCTAGATTATGCTGACGCATCGAAATCATAAGATCATGATTTTTTGCAAATTTGCCTCAAACTTAATTAACAATCGCTATGTAGCTAAGGTAAAGGTAAGTTTTAGATAGTATATTTTTAATACATGTACTCTTTATTCAATGTAAAAAAATGCAAAATTTATAGATTCTATGTCTTAAAGCTAGTAACAAGTACGCACCCTTTGGCACGGTATCCAAAATTTAGTTACAATTTTTAATTTGTATGTTTCAAAATGAAATACGCAATAAATCAACACAGATAAAAATAGAAAACAATGCATAGTTAAAATTTCTACCTGCCACTTCCGTGATTTGTTTTTTTTGTCTACCCTTGTAAAACCATCATATAAGCAGGAGCACCGCTTGGTCTAATCATCTTTTGTTTTATGTAAGATTGCAAGAAAAATTAAACGATAAATAAAAAAAAACAGTTAGCCTAATAAACAGCATTTTTAAAAACAAGATTCATATTTTTTTCGGCGGGAGGTTATCAGGTCGTACTTGTATCATATCATTTGTGTACACTTAAAACGGATGTACTAAGCTAAAAAAAGTTTATTCGATTTCTTCTTTTATGGTGATAACATGCAGTTCCTGTCTTAAAAAGCCAGATAATTATATATTTGATAATTATTTTAGCAAAATTTATTGTCTGGAACTTTGTTGTCATTTGTATTTCGAACACACGTGAAGGTTAGCACTGCTGGTGGAGTTTAAATTCCCCGAGGTTAGCCCGCTCCGGCACCAACACTTTTGAGTTGGAGAATACATCAAAGCTTTAAATTATCCGTCTAAATTTCAAAATTGTCTAAACCCTAAGGTTCTTCCTACCCCAGACATAGGTTGAATATCTTAGTAATTATTTGGTTCCCCAGTTTGGTATTTTTGGTAAATGTTCTATGCTCTTCATATTCATACAGTGTTTGGCATTTTCAATATTTTTGGTAGAGCGCCTCTGATGAGTCTTGAATAGACGAAACGCGCGTCAGGCGTAGCAAAATTTATTGTCTGGAACTTTGTTGTCATTTGTATTTCGAACACACGTGAAGGTTAGCACTGCTGGTGGAGTTTAAATTCCCCGAGGTTAGCCCGCTCCGGCACCAACACTTTTGAGTTGGAGAATACATCAAAGCTTTAAATTATCCGTCTAAATTTCAAAATTGTCTAAACCCTAAGGTTCTTCCTACCCCAGACATAGGTTGAATATCTTAGTAATTATTTGGTTCCCCAGTTTGGTATTTTTGGTAAATGTTCTATGCTCTTCATATTCATACAGTGTTTGGCATTTTCAATATTTTTGGTAGAGCGCCTCTGATGAGTCTTGAATAGACGAAACGCGCGTCAGGCGTAGCAAAATTTATTGTCTGGAACTTTGTTGTCATTTGTATTACAAAGCAAAGTAATGTTGTTGGATGTATTTTTCTTTCAAGCGGCAGATAAGCAAATAAAAATGTTTCAAGTTCTCAAACAGTGTATGTACAAGAAGAATGTAAACCACTTATATACATGTATATATGGATTTAAATTCATTGTAGACAGAGCTGTACACAAATGGCACATCTTGGAAACAGTAATTTCGTAGTGGCGATAGATTTTGGATCAACCTACTCCGGTTATGCATTTTCATCAAAAGAAGATTTTCTAAATCATGATCCTCCGTGGTTTACTACAAGTCGCTGGCAGGGTAGTAAGCTTTTGTCTATGAAATGTCCTACGGCTTTATTACTAGATGAAGACAAAGAATTTGTGGCATTTGGATTCGAAGCAGAGAATATTTTCTCGGAAAAGTTAGCTGACGAAGAACATGAAGACTTTTATTATTTCCATCAGTTTAAGATGCTGCTACATAATCAGGTAAATTAATTAGTTGATGTTCTTTTTATTCAAATATGAAGTATAAAACCACTCGTCGCACTAATACATGTAGTTACGCCGTAACTACATGTGTTAGTGCGACGAGTGGTTGAACCAGTTAAATTAGGCAGGGATGAATTTAAAAATGGGCACATTCATGCATTGACTTAGTATTTCAAAAGGGCATACAGAAGTAGCTAATAACAATCAAATACAGCACACATTCTTTTTTAACAAACAAACATGCATGTTTAGGTTAAAGGAAAGCCTCTTGTTTCTATAACAAGACTTCAGGCTTTTCATTACATTCATACATTCTATCAGTGCAAAAAAGCTTGAATGTCAGCCAAAGAAAAAAATATGAAAACCCATTTGATTTTTATTGAATTTGCAAGTAAAATCCGGAGATTAAGAACCATTCCAGTCAGAGTTCGTGTTTAGTTTTTAACTTCCGCTTCCTGTCATTATTTGTAAACAAAAATATATGATGGAGCATTTTACAAATCAATCAATATCGTTTCTATTTTTCAATAAAAGCGCACATTTAATGTTAAGTTTGATAGAAAACATCTAGATGGCTTCAGATTCTGATTTTTAAGCAATTATCATTACCGAGACAGAGAATTTTACTGTGCAATCGGTCAATTTACCTCTAATTAAAATTAATAAATCAAAATAGATACCTTAATAAATTGACTAGAGAACACATTTTATTTAATTTGTTAATTGGCTTGGGGTTGTAAATATGTCACTCAATTATCCCAAATGGCTTCATTCTCAATACACAAACTACGTACGATTGACTGAAAAGGGCAAATGTACGATCAAAAAGGGCAGGGCGGAGATGAAAACCGGCAGGTATCTTGAAAAGGGCATTCGGGCTGAGGCAAAGGCAAGCAGGCGGACCGCCCTCTGAAAACAGAAAAATGTGTATATACATGTACATCTATTCATATTTTGACCGATTGTAAATTAAAGTTGTATTAACATTTATATCGAAGCCCTCGACCAGTCGGTTTCATTCTCACTACGCTTTCTAGAAAAAAAACATATTTGTATAAAGTCAACAGATATGGTGTTTATATTTCACAACAAATTACATATGCAAGCAATTGGCCCAATTCTTCAAGTTTATCAGACACCGTTGTCTTCGTGACCCACTTTATGACAAAAGATGTGAGAATTTTACGTCCCATGTCGTCTCTAAATTGGTTTCTTTCGATATCAGCTAGTGGTACAAAGCGTATCTAATTACCCTCTGCGAAATGGCAAAGATTTTGTAGATTGACGATTTCCTTCCATCCGCAATTCGACAGTGGAACAATCTCGAAGTTCCAGTACGAGAAGAGGATACAATAAATAAGTTTAAAAAAGCTTTAAAAATAATTCGGATAATGTTTTACACAAACCAAAGATATATTCTTCGTATGGACCGCGTAAATTCAATATAATTTTATCCCAACTCAGATGCGGTGCTTTATTTCTTAACGCGGATCTATCGAAAGTCAATATTGTAGCAAATTCATCATGTAGCTGTGATGCTGCATACGAAGACTGTATATAACCATTAATTATTAAAATGTACAAATTATAACCTTATCCGCAATAAAATGCGCAGAAACTTAAGTTGGATTCCGTTCGAAATTTCATGTTCCATTCTTCTACAGGGTAGCGAAAATCTATCATGCAGACGACCAAAACAAATTTATCTGTGATTAAGTATTTGATTATTTAAAGTCATCAAAGCGTTTCCTCCATTTGACCTTTCGTACTACTTTGCGTGATGTAAACCATGCAAGGCTGTACGAATGATGACTGTGTGAGTGCGTGTGTATGTGGGTGTGTGCGTGTGTATGTCTTATATTTTGAACTATGTTCTATCGGAATATAACTACTATATGCCATTGTATCTCTTGTTGCATGTTCTTTATTAATATTCTATAATGTATCTCTAAGGAGAAGACTTCATAAGTTGAAAGAACTTGTGTTTTATCCGTTTTGTACTCTTTTGAACAAATAAAATTGTAATTATAAACTAAACTAAACTGGTAAAAGAATATTCAAGATCATGTTGGACACAATGGTTCGTGATTGGTTTATTAGGGTTTTGCTTAATTATTGATCCCACTATCCCTATGATGTCTCACAACTGTGTTACTAACGATCATCTAAATCGCAATTGAAATTTCGCCATCAAACCTGGTTTAACCAACCTACAATTTCTTTTGAAATGCCTTTACAAAGCCAGGACAATCGCAGTATTTATTTTCTTATGGGAGTTGTAATTGTCTTGTTTTGTCTTTTCTTTAATAATTTATTCCTGTTATTGTGGCATTCATTTTTATTTCAGTGGGTTACTCGTAATATGAAAATACAGGAAGTTTCTGGGAAATCCATGGAAGCCTTGACGGTATTTAGCATTACTATAGCACATTTAAAAGACCACTTGACCAAGAAAATCGAAGAGCGACTTAAACGCAAGCTAACAAATGATGATTTATACTACGTCCTCACTGTGCCTGCAATCTGGGATGATCAAGCCAAACAGTTTATGTATGAAGCAGCTGAAAACGTAGGTGTTAGTATTAGTAATTTCACAATCCCTACAAAGTGCGACACGATAAATTTGTTTTTGCGTGACAACAGTAAGGTTTTTGCTGATCTCCTAAACGCATTGTGGGAAAAACAGAGCAAAATTAAGACGATATTGACTATTTCAAGGTCAGTTTAGTTTATAGACTAATTGATTTGTAAAAAATATGTCAAGTGCTTTTAAAAATGTACCGAACATATAATTAATGAATATTGACACAATTCAAAGTCATTTAATTGTCAAAATTAAACATTGTTACCAATTTAAAAAAATATTGTTTTTTCGTCAAAAAACAATTGTAAAAATGAACAAAAAAAATTTTTGTGACTCTTTTATCAAATCTGAAACGTTTAGCATCTTTCCTACAAATAGTTATAAAGATACCTTGAAGTAATTTACATTTTCCTCCAAACACGTTACGGTTTTTTCGTGTATACTGTAAGGTTTGTTCGGGAACCTGTGACTGTTTTTGAGTGACACAGCCTAAGACTGCGACGGTTTCCTCCTTATAATTAGGTTTTTGCCTGCGTCGCCGAATGAGAAAACAAGTGTAGTCTTTACGTCCGTACGTCTCCGTCCGTCCGTCCGTCGCACTGTAGGAGTGCCTGTCTTGTGTAATCAGAATCTCAAAGCTAAACACTGGAACTTTTTGAAAAATTACAATATTACAATATTACACAGTGATTACAGATATATTGAAGATGTGCACCTCTCCTTATGGGTCATTTTATAATTCCGATTAGAAATAAGGGGCCTAAAATTAACCAAAACCCAATTTTTTAATAAGTTTCCACAATTACTTTTGTTGTGGTTGATCAAATGCTATGAAACTTTACAGTAATGGCATTTGCTATAAAAGAAAGGGTAGGCTTGATTTTGTGTGTCCCCTCTTTTTTCGTTTAGAAATTAGGGGCCAAAAGGGGGTAAAAATCAAATATGTCCCTGTCAAATATTTTCCCTTCGGAGAAAAAGATTTAAAAAAAACGAAAAATATACACCCACCGCTAGTAACTGTTTTATTACTGACCAAGAATTCAGTTGTTCTTAGATTTTTTTTAAGAACAAGAATGATTACAAAAATCGAAAGTATGCCCTTTAACTTTTACACTAAAACAAAATCCATGAATGCTTTTGAAATTATATTAATTTATGCTTAATATATACTTATATCTTATATCTTAAAATGTTAAACAATTTTAATCTTAAACTAATATTTTATCCCCCATGCGGGTTCCTGATGGCGAATAGGCCTGTAGCAGCGCGGAAAAAGTCTACTTATGAGTGCACAGAAACCTGACATGTGGGAAGTCTGCTTTGCCCTCGAAACGGCTGAAGTGTGTGCCTCAGATGGTTGAGTGGGACTGCTCTGTCATAATGAAAGCCGGGGTCCACACCGGGTCTCCCGATACAGCGATCGAGTATGGAGCGATGCGATTTTCACGGAGCAATCTAAAATTGTCAAAATGACGGTAGATGTCAAACTTTTCTTATATCATTTATTCATAACAGCTTATAGCAGACATGTATGTTGTTGTCAACTGAATATATATTTGGCTCCATGCTCAGCAAATTTGGGCTTTTTATGTAGTAATAAAACAAACAATCTGTGGACGATCACTTCCAAATAAACAAGTTGAAAAAGTCGTCCATAGATTTTTTGTTTTACTACTTACAAGCCCAAATTTGCTGACAATGAGGCCCAATATATGCTCCGTTTGTCTGCTATAAAATGTCACGAATAAATGTGATATTTACCATCATGTTCGACAATTTTAGATTGCTCCGTGAAAATCAAATCACTCCGTACTCGCTGTATCGGGAGACCCGCGGTCGTCACGCCATAATCTTATGTGAATAACCTGATTGCAATCCACATTCATACCCCGTGTTGTTAAAGAACCCAGCTGCAGGTCTCGTTAAAAGAAAAACTCGTAGGATCGCCTTGCAGGAGGTTAATTGTCCGGTCGCTCCTACCCATCTCTAAACAAAGGCGGATCCAGAAATTCTGAAAAGAGGGGGCCTACTTACTGGCCTAAGAAGGGGCCCGCTTTGGTCACGCTTCAATGATTTCCTATATATTCAACCAATTTTTTTCCGCCAAAAGCCCCCCCCCCTGAATTTGCCTATGCTTAACCTTTTGAAGTAACAGAGAAAAGTCTCAAATCCCGAATGGTCTTTTCCCCCGGCATTTCCGCGATCATCAACTTCACTGTCCTTTTATGCTCTTTTATAACCGCGATTTATGTTCATTTTCATGATAGCCGAAGTTGTGTTCATTTGGAGTAAAGCAACTATTATTAGCGAATTAACTACATTTATTGTTATAGTCCGTTTGAGTTTTATAAATCAACGAAAAATGGCTTGTAAATTTACGTCTTCCAAAATATTTAAACTATTTTGACATGTCATGACTTTTTAGGGCATACGAACTCAGGCCAAAAATTTCAAAATGTTTGCATGATTAATAAAAATGTTTTCCATAGACCTTAATAGTAAAAATGGACCAAAATTCACAGAAATCCATGGGAGTACAACCTAGTGACCAGGAACAGCATTTGCTCCCTATACCATTAAAAATCCTTTGTGGAGCTAATTGGTCATCTAATCTCCTATTGTTAGTCCTTTCAATTATGTTCAGGTGGGCCCAACACCTGGCTGTTCCGTCAAATAAACACACCATTTTAGGTATTATTAAGGAAGCAGAGGTACCAATGGGGTATCCGAATGTCAAAAGTCCGAAAGGGCAGAGACTAAACCAGTAAACACAAACAAGAACGGGACAAAAAAAACAGACAACACGTAAAACATGGAAACACGAAACAACTGAATATCAATCAACAACGCGAACTCCAGTCGAAACAAGAGTGAACTCAGGTGCTCCGGAAGAGTAAGCAGTTCCTGCTTGCTATAGCACACCCGTCGCGTTGCCAATAGTCCATTCAGCGTGTCAAATCCAGTAAAGGAAGAAAAAACAACACCCTATGACAAACCAACATCTGCACTCATCTGAGAGATCGAAATCCCATATTTGTCTATAAGCGCATGATGTCTTCCGTAAAATTTCTTGAGTGAAGACAGCAACCGAGGAGCAACATAACCCTGTGTGAGCAATTTTTGCGTCAGACGTGTCGCTCTGCTAAGGAAATCGATGTAAGTCCCGCACGCTCTGGAGTAACGAATCAATTGAGATACGTAAACTCCATAAGCTGGAGCTGACGGAATATTGCTACACAAGAAGGGGAAGTTGACGATTGGAAAGTTGAAGTCATCACGTTTGTCATAGGGCCTTGTTGAAAGTCTTCCTTGAGAGTCAATTTCGAGATGTAGATCTAAATATGAAGCAGACTTCCTAGAATCCGTTGTGTCCTTTATCTCAAGCTCCTGTGGATATATGAGATGGAGAAAGTCACCAAATCGAGAATTGTTTAGTGAAAGGACATCATCAATATAACGGAACGTGAGGTTGAAAGAGAGAGCTAGTCTACGGTCTTTTTTGTCTAGAAGAGATTGCAAGAAGTCTGCTTCATATGAATGAAGAAACAAATCAGCAAGCAAAGGTGCACAATTAGTGCCCATTGGAATCCCTATTGTTTGCTGAAAAACACGTCCACCAAACTGAACAAATATGTTGTCAATAAGAAAGTTGAGCATGTCGATTATTTGGTCTTCTGTAAATTTGTTCTTTTTCTTGGACTCATTGATGACAAAGTAAGTCTTGGTATAATCGACTACAAGAAATTTGTACCTGCGTTTTCCATTCTTTTTGAAAAAGCTGCGTTTAATTAGCTGTGCCAATCGTGATTTCAGTTGTTCGTGTGGAATAGAAGTGTAAAGTGTGGAGAAATCGAATGTTTTGATGCTGTTACAAGATGAAACTGATTTAGAGTTAAGAATCTCCATCAGTTCTTTCGAATTCTTCAGGATCCACATTTGATTGACACCATTTCTAGAATAACAACAATCGTAATATTTCTGGAGGCCGGATTTTACTGCCGTAAGTATTGAAGTCAACAAAACTGAAAGAGGTTTAGTTGTACATTTGGATGACCCTGCAATGAAGCGCTGTTTGTATGGATTTTTATGTAATTTGGGAATCCAATACAGGGATGGAATGTCATCATTACTGCCACCAACAGAAAGGCCGAAGGAGGAAATGACAGATTTGTGATTGTCAATGATTTCCTCCTTAGACAGTGTTGTAGCCGTGTATGTGATGCTGTTGCTGGTACAACCAACCCCCAATTCAGCTGTCAAACAGTATATATAGTGTTTTTTGCACACAAAAATGATGTTATTTGGTGAATTGGTGAAATTGGTGAAATATTTAGCATAAGACCAAATGGAAAGCTTATTTGTTTTAGAAGATAACATCTTGGTTTTTGTTATCAGAGTTCGTATACTAATAAAAAGTTTATTTGTGTTTAAGAAATAAATTTTGTTTGAGAGCCAAAAAAATTTAAAAGAATTTCCGTTGATTAATAGAACTCAAATGGACCATAAACTAACCTAATGTTTTATTTATAATTTCAAATGTATCTACGTTTACCAATGTGACCCAACGTCTATACATTTCTATTTAGGATGTATAAATACGGATTCCCCATAATTGGTATCCGTGCTTCTTTTATATTGTTGAATATGTAGATGAATGAGGTTGTGAAATGAAAATGTAAAATGACATTTCCTATATAAAATTGATCGGCATTTTCGCTTCTATTTTAATTAAAGTAATTTCTATTGTTTTATATAAATCGACGGTACAATATTTGAGTACTATTCTTGTACAGATTTTTATATTTGTTGCACGACTTGGTTATAAAACTAACAGTAAAATACCCATTTATCAGTCTGTAGTTTATTTATATTTAATAAAAAAACAACCAAAAGCTCTATAATTGTATTTTCCAATTTAAAAACACAAAAAAAATCAAATTTAACCCGAAGAAACCGTTGCTTCGTTAATCGAAAACCGTCGCCTACACACTAAAAAACCTTATATAGCATAAGGTAACACACGAAAAAACCTTACCAAAATAAAATATTTTGGTTGGCATTTTTGTTCTTTTGCTTTGTGACAGAAGGCTGATTCCAAGTCATGAGTTTTGGCAAATAAGTAAAGTCTATATAGGTATAGATAAACTTACATTACGGTGATGTTCCTTGTCAAAAATCGTCTGAAGGTAGAAAAACTAGGCTTACAAGATGGAAATCTAATATTTTTTCTTCTTTATTAGACATCTTTATTTAAAAAAATATACCTAGCGATTCGTTAGAATACAGGGTTAAATGTCAATACTTTTTAAAGACCTATTTCGGTCATTAAGACACTGATAATTGATACGTTTTCATTATTGTCGTATGTAAAATTTACCTATCACCGCAAAAACCTTACTGTTGTCACGCAAAAATATTTTTGTCGTGTCGCACTTTGTAGGGATTGCTTCATGTTTATTTAAAAGGCGGGCGTAGCCCGACGACTTAAATAAACTGAAGTGAATTACTGATTTATTCTCTAGCTGTTATCAGCATTGTTTTAACTGAGAATTCGTCTGCAGGGAAATTATTTTATAATTCACCTCCAAGCTCAGCTGTCACTTATCTTTTATGTTGTATGATTGGTCAGATCATTGAATATGCATACTAGAGAATAAATCCTTATATTGTTTCCTTGATTTTACGTCTATTCGCGTTACATGTGTTTTCCTTTACACAAGGTTTATCTAAAATGATATGGGGTTTTAGTGTTTGGCATACTTTGATTTTTTTCTCACTTTCACTTTTGACTGTATTAAGGGTCTGTAGTCTCCATTGGTCTTATAGAATGTACATGAAGGCGCAACCTAAGTGAGAATCACAAACATTTACATGACATTTAATAAAGATACATGTAATAAAAAACGATATATCTTCAATACAAAATGGCTATAATAAACCGGATTTTACTACTGTAAATCTTGGCGTGCCACAAAGACAAAAATAATAAACCATTTTCTATTGCAGTATAAAAGAGGGAAAAATCCTTTGTATACCATAGACATATTGAACTATTTTGAGATATATTGTCATATAAAACTGCATGCATGTATTTATTATTGAATTTTAGAATATAACCAATTCTTCCAATAAATTTTCACTTATTTAAAATTTTGTCTTTAATTATCACATCAGCTACTTACATTTTGTCACAGACTCTTGTTTTCTGATTTATGCAGAGTCGTAATTAGTCTAAGAATATTTGGATTCATTTTAAGATTCGCCTCTAACATACTCCATATTCAACAAAATACACTTGTCTTTGTCTATTTTTAGTTCTTATGTAATGTCGTTCAATGTTATACGTATTGTAGGCTGGAATAAAAAGGCAGAAACTTGTAATCGCTTTAGAACCAGAAGCTGCATCCATATTTTGTCAAAACCTTAGATATCACAGCGAGCCGGGGACCAATAAATTTCATCAACAAGTCAAAGATGGGAAGCCGTACATGGTAATTGATATTGGAGGTATGTTTTGGAATGAAGAAAAAATGTTCAAATGTTCTTTTTTTCTGAAATGCAGACGCAAGCTACGATGCAGAGGCTTCGTAATTATAAATTTGCAAAAAGATATGACCACCGTGATTGAAAAAAAACTTGTAGTCAAACAATATTTTTTCTGCAAATTACTCAAAGCGTAACATTGTAAACATATGAACATTTGGCGACAATACTGTGGATTCATATATTTTCGTGGGTATCAATTTTTGCGGTTTGATGAAAAAGGATCAGTTCGTCGATTCTTAAATTCGTGGTTTTGAAGACTACGGAATACAGATCAATGTAAAATTTCCTTTTCGTTGGTTATCAAATTTCATGGGTCAATGCGAGCTACGAAAACCACGAAAATTGGTACCTCACGAATAATGATGAAATCACAGTATACCTATCGTAAAATTATCACGAAGATCTGATTTCTGTATAGTGATTTTGTTTTCTTAAACATCTCAGAAACAATGCGAGCATACAGTATGTTGTGTTTGCAAAATCGTAATGGAACGATTATGTTTGTTGCTATATGATAAACATACTAGTAAGTCACAATATAATGTACTTTTTGATATGAAAGCATATGTTTTTGAAAAATATGGAGACAAAGGATTTACAATGAATTGCTAATGTCCAACTAACATGTGTTTGGTGCCCTATGACACAAATATGTTCGTCATATTTTCAAACATATGTTTATTTTGGGGGGACTAAACACAAGGTAAACAAATGATAAACCATAATGATGATGCTGATGTTAATATTTCTCATGTGTACTCCACATGTTTCATATCTTTTAAAAATTATATCACTTTTTCTGGAGATGAAATGATGATAATGTTTTACCTGTGTCCTCCCATGATTATGTATTCCACCTTATTAATTTTTTTGGAAGAGCAGGGATATCACCCGTGTGAATTTGTTCATAGACTTTTATTTTATATATGTACCAAAACAAAATTTAAAATTATTTACATAAGGTGGAACAGTGGATATTGCTGTTCATCAAAGGATAGAAGACGGAACCATTCAGGAGGTGATACCACCTTGTGGTGGTCCATGGGGTGGTAAATCTGTCGACGATGCCTTCAGAACCTTTCTTTGTGATGTATGCGGCCCTAGAATTGTGAAACAAATACAAGAAGAGGAGCTTGAGGATTATATAGAGTTATTTAGAGACTTTGAGACTAAGAAGAGGTCAATAAAAGCTGACCAGACCAACAAAATTGTACTCACACTGCCAGTTTCTCTTACTGAAACAGTGAAGTCAAAACATAGAAAGTTCGAAAGTGCACTTGAATATTCTACATACAAAACCAGCGTTACTTATGCAAAACAGAAACTACATATAAATCCAGATGTATTCCGGAATTTTTTTAAACGAACCATAACAGAAATAGTGAAACTAGTTGATTCACTTTTAAAAGACCCAAAATTGAACAAAACGGATACGATTCTCTTGGTTGGTGGATTCGCTGAATGTGAACTAGTTCAATTAGCAATAAGAGAGATTATAAAAGCACCAAGAAGACTCATTATTCCAGAGGATGCAGGAATAGTCATTATGAAAGGAGCAGTGTTACTTGGACATCAGGGTTTATCCAGTACAGAGATTACAAATAGGGACAATGTAAGTCAATTGATGAAAAAGCTGTTTTTAGTAACTTTAAAACAAACGTTAATCTATTACCTGCTGACTATTGTATTATGTTTAAGCATTACAGCGTTAAATATGTCGGTTTTGTTGGATGATATAATAATATATTTGAATTCATTTGTTACGTCGGAACTAAAATTGAAATGTTTGATTTTTTCACATCAGTCGATAAATGCTTCTTAGCTAGCTGTCAGTAGCTGCGAGTGTTCTCAAGATTGTTTTTCTACGTATTGTTGTTCTCATATAGAGCTTTTGTCTCAGGTTCTCTCTTGTTGAAATGAATTTTTATCGAATTGATTTTTATTATTACAAATACCAAAACGCGGGTATAAACGATTAATTTGGATATGCTATATATCGATTTTTCAAGGAGTAACCTCTCATCAGTAGCATTTAAATCAAAACACTGGAAGGTCAAACCCAAACTGTTGAAAACGAAAAGTACTCAAAACCAAAAAGTTCTAACAAGGAAGCCAAATCCAGCACCTAGGATATCGACCATGTGTATTACAAGGAAAGAAACCTGGTGTTTTAAACAATTTAGAATTTAAAAATCGGACATTTCAGCAACAAAATATTAGAAATTTTATGGTAAATCGTGTCAGACAAGTCTGACGACCAGGCTTGTGATTACCCTCGGGGACCTCTGGTCGACCAGCAGCGGTTATCGCCCAGTGGTTTCAAAATTACAAATACCAAAACGCGGGTATAAACGATTAATTTGGATATGCTATATATCGATATTTCAAGGAGTAACCTCTCATCAGTAGCATTTAAATCAAAACACTGGAAGGTCAAACCCAAACTGTTGAAAACGAAAAGTACTCAAAACCAAAAAGTTCTAACAAGGAAGCCAAATCCAGCACCTAGGATATCGACCATGTGTATTACAAGGAAAGAAACCTGGTGTTTTAAACAATTTAGAATTTAAAAATCGGACATTTCAGCAACAAAATATTAGAAATTTTATGGTAAATCGTGTCAGACAAGTCTGACGACCAGGCTTGTGATTACCCTCGGGGACCTCTGGTCCACCAGCAGCGGTTATCGCCCAGTGGTTTCAAAATTACAAATACCAAAACGCGGGTATAAACGATTAATTTGGATATGCTATATGTCGATATTTCAAGGAGTAACCTCTCATCAGTAGCATTTAAATCAAAACACTGGAAGGTCAAACCCAAACTGTTGAAAACGAAAAGTACTCAAAACCAAAAAGTTCTAACAAGGAAGCCAAATCCAGCACCTAGGATATCGACCATGTGTATTACAAGGAAAGAAACCTGGTGTTTTAAACAATTTAGAATTTAAAAATCGGACATTTATAGTGTGTTATTTTTGTGCTTTTTACAAGATTATCAGTAAATGAAAATAAGCAGTCAATTGATGAAAGCTATTTTTAGTAACTTTAAAACAAACTTTAATCTATTACCATCAGACAGTTGTATTATTTTTAAGCATTACAGCATTAAATATGTCGGTTTTTCGTGATGATATAACACTATGTTTTAAGTGTAA
>CAXARO010001753.1:0-50063 GCA_963971305.1 Arcuatula senhousia
TCCCGCTTACAGAAGAATTGTAAAAATATATTCCCACTTACAGAAGAATGGTAAAAATCTATTCCCGCTTATTGACAAGTGCCACATCAATCATATTGGCCTGATAGTTATAGATTATAACATGCCATTTTTCATATCAGACCTATTATCAGCCCCAGGTCATGATATTAGCCCGAGAGCCTTAGGCTCGAGGGATGATAATGACCGCGGGCTGATTTTGGTCTGATATGAAAAATGACATGTTATGATCTTTTTATCATATACTTCAATATCAGTGTGAAATATATATGGTTTAATATTTTGAAATGGCATTTGGATACAGCATCTGATTAAAATTTGTTTTTTGTCAATGTAAACAAACAAAACAAATGTATCTCGTAATATCGTGATACGTATCTACGTAAAAACGGTGACGTCACAGTTAAATATTTGGTTTGAATGAACGTAATTTATACCACCAAGAAATGAAACCCACGGAGAAGTGGGAAGGGGGTATAATTCACACAAAAAATGCATTCTTTTAGATGCATCTGTGTCGTCTGCCATAAGTTTTGAAAATGTCTATAACTTAAATCGACCACGGTCAAGTCTGTAATACAATTCCGATTTTGGCGTATGATAATAAAACGGAAGTAGTTGATAATAACTTGAACCAGTTGATAATGAATGTGATTATCACACGGTAAAGGTGTTTTTGGAAAAAAATCAAATTCTCTTTAAAAATTACTCTACTATCATGTTGTTGAATTTAAGCATTATTATGTCAAAGTATATGATAATAACCTGAACCAGTTGATAATGAAAGTGATTATCACACGGTGAAGGGTATTTTTAAGAAAAATCAAGTTCTATGTAAAAATTACTTTATTATCATGTAGTAAAAATTAAGCATTATTATGTTTAAGTATATGATAAATGCACCTAGTGATGCTAAGCAAAATGCACGTTTGTAGATGCTGGCTGTGAGATATATGTTTAAGTCAACAATACTGCATAACGTGATGAGCTTCGTAGTCTATTGATTACCTATGTTTGATATAATGTACCACTAGTAATTTTCAGATCTGTCATTACGGTTGAGAGTTCCAATGCGGTGTCATCTTTGCCCTATGGAGACGCAACCCCTTTTAAGAAATTGCTTCACTGCATTTTAATGATAAACACGTCTCAAAAATAGTGTAAGATCATCTTATATGGCAGAAAATCTGAATAGTAAATTCACTGCAGAAACCAGATATTTTAATGCAAATATATGTTAAACGTTTTTATGCCATGGTACATAATGTATTGCTGTTTTCTGTTTTTTTTTTATATTTCTGATAGACAGCTTCATTTGTACCATGTTTTTTTTAATATAATGTATATCCTTGTCGTAAAACTTGATACCAATTTATATTCTTGTATTCTGTTCCTCATTCCTGTTTTTCGGGTTTCAATATGGGGTCTTCAGTGTACTAAAGACTACCGGGAGTACACATTCCTTAATTGAATTGAATCTAATAAATAAAGGTAATAACAAAACTACCGAACTTGAATGATCAATCTCATAGTCCAGAGAAAATGACAAAAACGAATCGGTCATACCGGAGAATTGGTGGATCGCAATGCAATGGTCCTGACTTGGTACAGGCCTTTCAAATGAAATGGTGGGTTAAACCAGGTTTCATGGCGCCAAACCTCCCTCTTCCATTGCGATCTTATGATCCGGTAATGACCATAGAACACAACATAGTTGTGAGACACAATAGGGATATTGAGGTGATCATCTCAGTACAGCAGACCAGTCAAACACTAATTAAAATAATTAATCACCATATCTTTTAACTCAATTTTGAACTTTTCTACTAGTGGCTGATAACGAAGAAAGATTTTTGTTTAGGGATCGTACGAGACGTATTTTCTTATAGCCCTGCTCCAAAAGTCGGTCACGAAGAAATCGGTGTCTGATCAAAAAATCTGTGAAATGTGTGCAAGCTCTGGCATATCGAATAAGTTGTGAAATATAAACACAGTATGCAGGGAAGTAGGTATATTGCTCTGTAGATTAGGAAAGTTAATAATTTGGAAATTAAAATCGTCTCTTTTATCGTAAATTTTTGTACTGAGATGACCACCTGGGTCAAATTCGAGGTGCAAATCCAAGAAAGACGTGAAGCAATTTGATTCGGTGGTCTCTTTAATCTCCAATTCTAGAGGATATATTGAAGGAATCTTGACCTTGACTCCTCATTATTGTTTCGGCTTTCAATGTGGGTCATATATGTCCAATCGGAGAAATTCCTAAATTATATTTTAATTATAAATTCAAAGTGATTTTGTTGAAAACCATTGGTTGATTTGAAAAAAAAAATCAAGTACATTTTTATAATAAACCACTATACATTCACGTTAATAAATTATTACTAATGAATATGATTGGTCGTTGTCTATATGAATTTATTTATTCCTCATTTTCTGTAAGGGCCATGAAATTCATCTGTTCTATACGGTATAACAACCCATCCTGAACTGAAAAATAACCATACCAAGTTTTGTGCTCAATGTACATCTTCTGCCAGTACTTATACATGCCGCACTGGCAGAAATCTATGTTTGTGTAAATCTCAACTGCAGCCATTAGAAGGTTGTTCTTATCAATGTACTACATGTACTTCCAACATATTGAGAGACAACCTACTAAAACACAAGACTAGATAATGAACCCAATTTCTTAGTCAAATGCTGTACTTGCACCCATCTTATAGTTACATATGTCACTTATGTGTACCAAGTTTCATATATACATGTAGACTTGCCCGCTTGCATACCAAGTTTCACGACCTCTATAACTTGGATAAGGAAATGACTTAAAGACCAGACGACTATTATGTTCATCCAACCTTGTCACATTATTATTAGGTATATTCACAAAGTAACATAGATCATAACACATTTATTAAACACTACTATATATAATATCTATAACTAAACTAATAATAACAAACTACAAAATATAATGCTATATATATCTTATCCCACATGTTATAACAAAAATTGATGTATCTTTGGCTTCTTGGGGGCTACTCAATACCTTATACTAATTATATACAATATTTACTTTACAATTAGCCTTGACCTTATTTAATCTGACAAACAAAAATCTATTTAAAGCCTACAGTATAGACTGGACAAGTTTATTTCCGTATGCGGTAGAACCCAGCCTTACATGTACATGTATACCCTCAATGCGGTAGAACCCAGCATTGATTCATGCGGTAGAACCCAGCATGTGAAAGCGGTAGAACCCAGCTTTGATAAGTGACTGTGCGGTAGAACCCAGCACATGAAGCGGTAGAACCCAGCTTTGATGTATGCGGTAGAGCCCAGCTTGATATGTGCGGTAGAACCCAGCACATGAAGCGGTAGACCCCAGCTTTGATAAGTGACTGTGCGGTAGAACCCAGCACATGAGAGCGGTAGAACCCAGCTTTGATGTAGGCGGTAGAGCCCAGTTTGATATGTGCGGTAGAAATGATAATTATTATTTGCATTACGTCATCTAAGTAAATTTAACTACCTTAACCATGTTAACCTAATGATGTATATGTAATGGGGGGAAATAATTTCCCCGAAATTATGCAGGCCATATATAACAATATACCAACAATAAAAGAACATGAGTAGCCCCATTACATATATAAAATATTACACACAAAAAAAATTTAAAAAAAATTCAAGTATAGAAATATAAGCATAATAATAAAACAAGGTGTGGATGGGGATGGTGGGCGGGTATAAAAATTTTGAGAACGTGTTGTCTACCATTAATGAAACTTGAAACTGATTCTAAAAATATAAACCTCAATATGATTGGCTAATGCTACATGCATCATAATTATGCACATATGAATAAGGTGAGTGAGATAATAACCCCAATGATGCATAAACTCTAATTTAATTATCTTAAATTGCCATTTATTCCTCATTTTCTGTAAGGGCCATGAAATTCATCTGTTCTATACGGTATAACAACCCATCCTGAACTGAAAAATAACCATACCAAGTTTTGTGCTCAATGTACATCTTCTGCCAGTACTTATACATGCCGCACTGGCAGAAATCTATGTTTGTGTAAATCTCAACTGCAGCCATTAGAAGGTTGTTCTTATCAATGTACTACATGTACTTCCAACATATTGAGAGACAACCTACTAAAACACAAGACTAGATAATGAACCCAATTTCTTAGTCAAATGCTGTACTTGCACCCATCTTATAGTTACATATGTCACTTATGTGTACCAAGTTTCATATATACATGTAGCCTTGCCCGCTTGCATACCAAGTTTCACGACCTCTATAACTTGGATAAGGAAATGACTTAAAGACCAGACGACTATTATGTTCATCCAACCTTGTCACATTATTATTAGGTATATTCACAAAGTAACATAGATCATAACACATTTATTAAACACTACTATATATAATATCTATAACTAAACTAATAATAACAAACTACAAAATATAATGCTATATATATCTTATCCCACATGTTATAACAAAAATTGATGTATCTTTGGCTTCTTGGGGGCTACTCAATACCTTATACTAATTATATACAATATTTACTTTACAATTAGCCTTGACCTTATTTAATCTGACAAACAAAAATCTATTTAAAGCCTACAGTATAGACTGGACAAGTTTATTTCCGTATGCGGTAGAACCCAGCCTTACATGTACATGTATACCCTCAATGCGGTAGAACCCAGCATTGATTCATGCGGTAGAACCCAGCATGTGAAAGCGGTAGAACCCAGCTTTGATAAGTGACTGTGCGGTAGAACCCAGCACATGAAGCGGTAGAACCCAGCTTTGATGTATGCGGTAGAGCCCAGCTTGATATGTGCGGTAGAACCCAGCACATGAAGCGGTAGACCCCAGCTTTGATAAGTGACTGTGCGGTAGAACCCAGCACATGAGAGCGGTAGAACCCAGCTTTGATGTAGGCGGTAGAGCCCAGTTTGATATGTGCGGTAGAAATGATAATTATTATTTGCATTACGTCATCTAAGTAAATTTAACTACCTTAACCATGTTAACCTAATGATGTATATGTAATGGGGGGAAATAATTTCCCCGAAATTATGCAGGCCAAATGAACGAATTAAAATGAGTGAAGCCCCCAAGAGATACATCATTAAAAATAAGAAAATGAATTGTCAGATACTTATTTAACAATGTACATATGTACCTGTAACATAATTGCTATAACAATGTAAAAAAAAATAAGAATAAAAAATCAAATCATATCAAACTACAAATAATACTAAGCTACACAGTCATCTTAAGATAAATTGATCGAATTCATTGACACATGTCTTGTTGTGCCATATTCAACACATCTTTGTTTATTCTAATATATCGTATATAGCAGTTAGAATCCCATCTTCCTAATGCTTTAATAATATGATCTTCTACACCAGCTGCAGCTGCAGAAGTAGCTGCCCCAATTCGAAATGAATGCCCAGAAAATAAAGAATCATTATGACCACACCTTTGCAAAACTTCTTTAAGTAAACTTATAAAAGTGTATCTAGTAAGTGGTCTACAATCAGTTGCACTTTCAACAAATAAGGGGAGGATGCTATTGCACCTTGTTTCCTTCTTTCCCCTAAGTATTGGACCATTTCCCTTACTGGCTGAGCCGTTTCATTCTCAAATATATCTATATTAACACCTTTATGAAAAAAAAAATCACACTTAGAAGCTCTTAAATGTAAAGTGTATTTATTCTTGTCAACTATATTAATATCACTTATTAGCAAACATGAATCCCTGTCAGATTTGCAAGTAAATTCTCCACACCGAAGAAAGCCAAAAAATGCCATTTTAAAAATACAAAGTAACATTTGATTAATAAATGGTGAAAACATCCCTTTTCCCACATTTTTACACATTGATAACAAAATGTCTGAGGTAATCGGAAACCTTTTATTTGCCGTACTAATTTGTAATTTCTTGATGCCCCTTAAGATATAGTCTAACCGTGTTGTATTAATTAAAGGGTCTCTTTGATGATAACGAATGAAAAAATGTCTTACCCCAGCTAAATACAACTTTATAGTATCGAATTTTAAATTTAATACATATTTACAGTATGTGACAAATAATATAACATGATCTTCAACAATGCTTTCAAAATCCATCTTATAGTCTATATACCTATTCAATTTTAAAAAATTTACAAAACAATTAAAACCTGTTTTATACACCTGTTTTGTGTTTTTACTAATGCATGCGTCCCATAGTTCCTCCACACACATTTTTAGTTCATCATCAGCATGGATGGGGGGAGACACGGTGTTGGACACATTTCTGCCTGTGGTGCTAACGTTCGAAACTTTGTCATCTGAAACCGAGAAATTGCATCAGCAATACTATTTGAACGGCCAGGTATGTGCTTTGCATATATAATATAATTATTGACTGCTGAGTGGTAAGTCAGTTTTCGCATCAACTTCATTATACTTTGATTCTTAGATCTACCTTTGTTGATTATTTCTACTGTGGCCAAATTATCACAATAAAATAAAATTTTATGTCTTGACCACAAATGTCCCCATATTATACACGCCATAACAATAGGGTACAACTCGAACAGAGCCATAGATGTTTCCTCTTTTAAAACTTAATCAGGAAAGTAACCCTGGAACCATTTGTTATCGTAAAAACACCCAAATGATTTGTCGGTTGCATCAGTGTACAAATTTAAATCGTAAGCTTTAGTCAGATGATCATTCAAGAAGAAAGACATACCATTCCAATTCTTAAGAAAAGTAGCCCACATGGCTAAATCGGCTCGGCAATTTTTTATGCTGACTTAATGAGATAACTTGGACACTGTGGTGGACAATTTAATCAAATGTGACACGAATGACCGACCCGGATATATTACTCGGCTGGCGAAATTGAAATGACCTAAAAGGCTCAAAAGCTCTCTCTTGGTACAAGTTTTCCTGGTACTAAAACTTTCAATTATCTCTTGAATACGTTTAACTTTTTCAACTGGCAACCGAGCCTCCATTTTTATTGTATCTAGAAAGATTCCTAAATATTCTAATCCTGTACAGGGACCCTCCGTTTTCTTAACCGATAAAGGTATACCAAGATCGTAAAAAATCTTTAGCAAAATATTCATGACCCTGTATGCATTTCCCTCCGCGGGGACTATGACTAGGAAATCGTCAAGTAAATGAAGAATGTGTTCGATTTCATAGTTATGCTCCGCTATCCAGCAAACAGCTTTCGATAAATTGTCGAAAATTTTGGGAGAAGATCTACTGCCAAAAACTAACTTATTAAAAAAGAAATATTTATCATTCCATTTAATTTCATGATACGGCCACAGGTTAGGTGATAAAGGAATTATTTTAAAAGCATCGGTGATATCCGTTTTTTTTTAACCAAGCACCTTTTCCCAATCTTTTAATAATCTTGATTGCGTCATCAATCGAAACATATTGCAGAGAGAATTCATCCTTATCTATTAATTCATTTAGACTTGGATTATCACAATCTTCATGGGGAGCGGACAAGTCTACAATTAAACGCTTCTTCTTGTTATATTTTCCCTCCGCCACGCCTATTGGATTAATTCTATAATTGTCAAAAGGGATTGATTCATATGGCCCATTAAGATAACCCTTTTTGACTTCACTGTTAATTAATTCAGTTACTGCTTCTTTGTTATTTATAGCTGACCTTAAGTTTTTGCAAATAATGGAATTTGATGGTAAATCTTTGATCCCTGTGTCAAACTCATTTCGAAGACCTGACACTAAGTAATTTCTAAATTTAAAGTCAGGATAGTTTCGAAGTTCAAATTCTAGTTTATTAACCACAACTGGTGTTTGTACTTTTAAAATCTGTGAGCAAACTAATTTCTCTTTAACAAGGGGGTCCCTACTCTCTGAGACCCCATCCCTACGTTTTTTGATAAACTTGGACAGTTAACTTTGGAATGGTCCCCTTTACACGATATGCAAATGTGGTGATTTCGACATCTAAAGGACAGGCACCCTTTGACGCCATTGAAATTATTGCAAATTTCTCTGTCATGGTAGTAAATACGTTCTCTGCCATAGGTGTCGACTTCTTCGCTCCTCCTAACGTTTGCTCTTGCGTTTGAAGGATTGAATCTCTGGCTACTCCTATTACACGAACTGGCAGTGTGGAAAGAGCTTGAACAGATAGAACATGATATAGGCCTTAAGTTAGAAAAGATGTTACAAAATAAAGTATTGTTTCTTATTGACCAGTCTATAGCAGTGTTGTTGTACATTAAGTGGGCTGCTGCCTCGGCAGAGAAACGTTTATGGTATTCATAGAACCCTTGTCCCTGATATCTTGATGACATTTCAACGATGTCCCTTTCATACAGGTCAAGCTCTGTACGTCTGTGAGGGAACGATGAACACATGATATTTTTGAAAATGCCAAAAGCCTGAATAAACTCGGATATATTTAGGTTTCTATTCAGCCGGTGATCCGTTTTTTCCTTATTTCCACCTTCATAACAATCAGGGGCATTAATGCCAGAACTGTTATAATAAGGCACTAATAGTGCCGCTAAATTTATGTCCCTACCTGAAGTAATATTCTTCCTCAGAGTGGGGGAAACCGTTTCAACAAAAGGGAGGTTCTCAGCTGAATATCCCCACTTTGAACACCTAGCCATATCTCTAGCTTGAGCTTCGCTGCCCGCTGCTGCACTCGGCGTTGATGCTCCTCGATTTACTAAAGTTGTACGCCTAAGCGCTGTATATGCAGAATTTAAATCAAACTCGGTTGATTCCGTCGACGTCGTCTGCTGACTTTGCGTGCATGCAACTATGCTGGGTTGAACCACTTCCACTGATTGCTGATCTCGGTTGTTTCCATCACGATCTTTATCCATAAGATTATTGACTTTCCCTGTCAAGTCAGTCACCGTCCGCTGTAAAGTTTGCATAGTATTAGACATACTCGATACAATATCAATCAGAGTCTGTTCCCGATCCTGGGCGCGGCCATCTTGGTTGTTTACTACAACTGCATCCTGGGATCGCGCACTGCCATATATGGAAGCACGCGTACGATTGTCCGCCATGGAAGAGTCATCATGTGCTTTAGATTGCTTAAGCAGCCTTACTAGAGCCATCCTTCTTGCATTTACTGGAAACGGAATGTTTCGTTTTGAAAGCTCTTCTTTTAATCGAATGATCTCCTCCATCTCGGGATCATATTGCGCTTGATTTCGCGACGATCTCGCTTTACGTAACGGACCCATTGTTTTACAACAAGAACAATGAACAAATGTCAAATAATTGTAAAGAGAAAATACATGTCCAGACTACGTTTTATATATATACGAATAACTATCAATATTACAGCTAGCACTGAAGACGTGAAGTTCAAAAATAAACAGATATACCCACGCTCACGATCTCGAGGTGCTCCAGCGAAATTGTTATTAATGATTATGAAAATATCCAGATTAAGGTCAATAAACATAAATATTGTCTGTAAAATTAACTCTCCGTGACATTTAATCCAGACACAATAAGTATAACAAAAGAAAGTGATAAACCACGCGATGTAAATATAATAAACAAGTATTTTTTCCAATATAAAAATTTTGAGAACGTGTTGTCTACCATTAATGAAACTTTTTTATGCAGATATCTTTATGCAAATATATATTAAATGGTTTTGTAATATGCTGGTATTTATTGTTTTGTTTTTGTATCCTTTTATATATGTTCTATCCTTGTTTTGATACATTTGTATCAAATCTATTGTTCTTATTGTAATGTACAGATGGGTATATAAGAAAAATAATTAAATGTTAACATATTTTGTAATTCAGATTTTTTTTAGTATAAAACAATTCAATGTTATCTCTTTTCGCTTTATAAGATTGACTGTTTCATAGAACAGTAAGTTGACACGCACCAGGCATGGTGATGATATGAATTGGATTACCATTAGTTGTTGAAGAACTACAATTACCATTAAATGGACATTAAAGAGAGTTGCATTGAATACCGGTTACCATTTGCATATTATTTGTTCTGCAAATAAGACTACCATTTTGAAATGCATGTATCAAGTCAGAAGTGAACCATTCAGATATTCAATTAATTTTTATACGACCGCAAAAAAATTGCGGACGTATAATGGTATGATGCTGTCGTCGTCGTCGTCGTCGTCGTTGTCGTTGTCGTCGTCGTCGTCGTCGTCGTCTGGGGACATTTGGTTTCCGTGCGATAACTTGAGTAAATATTGACCAATTGTTATGAAATTTTTATATGATGTTTGTAACCACTAGAGGAAGGTTCCTATTGTATTTGGGGTTGGTGGCCCTTACCGTTTTGGAAAAAAGGGCCAAAAGGGGCTGAAACGGGTGTATTGACAAAACTGTTGTAGAATGTTTATTATTCATTTTATTTTGAAAATTCTTTTTTTATTGAATTCCTTATTAAATTCTGTCAACAAAATGTGTCAATGGTTTTGATGTTTATTGAACCGTTACATTGCTACAGGGGGCCAAAGACGGGCCACACCCAAAAAATCAACTTTTTTATTTGTGGTCAGATTTTCAAAATCTTTTTTTCATTGGAATCCTTGTGAAAATCCCTGTCTGCATTTTTCAATCAGATTTGAAATATCTCTTACTGTTTTTGAGATATAAGGGGTCGAAGGGGCAAAAAACGCCATTTTTAAAAGTTGGTCAAGGCAAATGGTTTTACACAAGAAATTTAGCTGTAGTGGGCCAGCCAATTGTTATGAAGTTTAAATATGATGATTATATACACTGAAGGAAGCTTTTTATTGCATTTTGTGGTCCTAACCTTTTTTTTAAAAAGGGCCAAAAGGGGCTTAATCGTGTCAAAAATGTCAATGAATATAGAAATTTTTTTTTTCTATTAAATATTATTGTAAATATATATGTGTCAAATATGCATTTTAAAGTCCACCATAGGTTGCATGTGTAAAAAAGCTTTGTAAGTCCACCATGGGCTGCATGTGACCAAAGCAATAGACTATCCATATTGGGCCTCCAATGTACAGGGTTCAACTTGTTGCGGTCGTATCATGCTGCGCTCGGCGTAGCTTTTTATTTATGATATGCCTTTGTATTGTTTTGTCTTTTCTTCTTTGATGTATGAGATTGATCACCCTAGTTCGGAAAGTTTATTGTTACCTTTATTCAAGCAAATTTACTGTTAACTATAACCATTATTAGGGTTCAAACGTTTTACTTTATTCAATATATTCAAAGGTAACAACAACCATATTTCTGAGATTGGAATATCAACTAAAAATGTTTATTTTGACATTGTTTAATTATTGAATCATTAGAAAAATGGGCACACATAGGTAAGCAACAAATAAATGGAGTAAACGGCCCCAGTCAAAAAATTTGAGGAGCCCTGGCAAGATAAACAGATTACCAAATTGATAACGGGCAAATCTGTGCACCACTGGTAACAGAGGATGCAAATGTCCTTCTTGTTAAAAACCAAAACATCCAAGAAAGGACGAGGTCACGCATTCCAATACGACGGGTCACATCCCATCCCCTCTGGTAAATTATAATTCAGAGGAGGCAATTTAAAACTACATACAATGACAATGACATTATTTATATATCATTTTACTGGTAAGCTCAAACTGGTGACAGTTCAGAGCTGGCAACTCATGGTGACATGAGATAGTCTTAACTACATCTTCCAACGGTATCACGGGAAAGAATATTGATATGATCCGTCGTACATTTCCGGAAGGATCGGGACCCCCTTATCTTGCCAGAACCCGCACATGAGTGGGTCTATACCCATTCACCCATCTCAAATTTGTCTTTTAAACCAGGGAAAAAAGTTAACATCTGGAGACAGAAAAAAATGTTTTTAATGCACCTTGAATGTTAATAAGATAAATATTATTTCCAATATCGTATTTATAAGTGAGTACGTCGTAGCGAACTAGCTCTTTCTGTTAGGCCCAAGTGTTTGGATGTTTAAAAACTCAGTGCCTTGTACTTTTTACGTAACTACAAATAACACTATAAATGCGAGTAGGAATCTTTTCAATAATATTGCATGCCGTTGTTATCAGCGACGTGCCAGTATCGTCTCATCAATGTTGCTCACTATATATAATTCTAGTATTAAGAATACCCTAGTTTTATTATGTGGGATCCTTTAGTTCCCCCTCGTCCAAATAAAGTCAGATATTATCGTTCGTGATTGATTTTGTCCAGTGTAATGCGGACAAATAAGACTCAAATAATGAACAACTTATTGATGCCTGCCAAATTAATATTCGTTCTCAAACTTAAAACCGGTAAACCGGTTAAATCGAACTCGCTTGGTGACAAGCGAAGCAGTCCAAAAGCGGATTTGATACCGCATTTAGATGGAAGCTAGTTTCCCCAAGATTTTGTTTCATTTTGATAGCATCATCAATACTAGAGTAAGAACGGAACATTGATCCCTGTGTCTATAACTATTAACTGAATCATTAAATGGAAATGATAAAAAATTGTGTATCATTCAATATTCTGAACTGGATTTGGGACATTATATAAATAGGTGATACCCTAATGTAGGGAGAGGCGGGAAATTAAATGAACCCGCTGCCCCTCCAAAACTGATTTCTTTATCAATTTTCTTTCGGAATCAATTTTCTTTCTTCCGATGGAAGATAACTCTCCAACCGGATCTCTTGTATTTAATTCAATTGCGAATCTAGATCACAAGCATTGTACTAGTAATTTGAAACTTTTCTCTAACCCACAGGCACTTAAAAGTTTGGCAGCTGCCTCCGGATTTGGGTAATGTAGTAGTGACTCTCAAACTCGATTTACATGAATAGGAGAACTTCCAAACGGATACAGCCGTTTAAGACCTGTAAAAATAAACCTGTGCCAAAAACTATCAATATATATATATGTACGAACATTATGTGTAACGAGCAAACAATCAAACGTTCTTTGTCAATTATTTTTTGTAATGAAAAACAGGGTGACTACAATTTCAATTTTAACATTTGTGTTGATATTTGTAATTTTTCTTGAAATTACGAACTAACCCTTTGTTGAAAAACCTACAAGTCAGTCTGGTATATAGGGCTATAATTCGTAGATTGTGTGTTAGGTGTGCTTATGTATAACATCCAAAGTTCCATATCAATGACCCCCCAAGAAGACGATGGAAATCTGGCTTTTTTAAGACGAAACTGCTCATCATAGTAAACCCAACCTCCTGTACAGCCCCTATTTTCGGCAGTTCTTATATTATGCATATATTTAATAAGTTCAGTGGCTTTATCAGGCATTCTTTCAAGTATAACACTTGTGTAGATCATAAAGGCTGATGTCCACTGATGGATGTTTTTGATAGTGCTATGCCTTTTACGAACAACTGCTAAAGCACCCCTTTTTACTTCGAGACTACCTTCCATAGCATAGTCGTCTGAGGAGCTTAAATTAGTTTTAAGCAAAATACCCAATTCTATAAACTCCCCATTCCAAATTTTTTCTTTGAGTTTAAGGGGGACAGTATAGGAAATTGGATCAAACACGCTTTTAACAACTTCATGAGGCTGGGTTTCTTGTAAATGAAAGCCGTTATTAGGTGTTGTGTTATCTTGAAATTGAATAAACCTACCCTGCGTGTTATTTAGGGTTGATACGGATGGCGAAGCATTGTGCCCGCTACTGGCTGTGTTCGTCGCTTGGGTAGGTGTCTCTAAGGGAACAGTTGGAGAAGGATGCGACTGCACCGATATCTGATCTTGCTCGGCCTCTGCCATAATGTTTATCACTGGGCCATGGGAAACGGAAAAGGTGCAAGATCTGGATGCAGCGCTTGTCGATGGAATATTTTCAAGTGTTACAGTTTTTGCATTTGGCGACTTTTTGAATTTTCGAGTCCTGTTGTCCGGTTCTCTAGACTGGGTTTTGTTAGACTTCCCTCCATCCGATGAATTTCGAGATTTCTTTGATGCTCCTGGGCCCTGTTTGAACTTGTTTGGGGACTGCCGGTTCCTTTTCTGGGGCTTCATTGCCTTTTTGATCAAGGATGTTTTCGATTTTCACGGATTGAAATATTTTAAAATTTGCCCAAATGGCATGTACGTGTTGCAGACGAGATTAAAATATGGACTTATGGGTAATATTAGAAAAGACGGTACAAGTACGGACAAATAACGAACAAATTCCGGTTAAGATAAGTCAATTCCCAATAATTAAATTGGTTTATTGAAGAGGCAATAAACCCTATTATTAGAATCTTATTGTGAATATTTGTTTCATTTTAACAAGATATCTGATTCTTAATTTGACCCCAACACCTTGATTAAAAGTGTGTTTTATCGTTGATGGCGTCAAAAAATTTAGTCGCTGACGTTTCTTCCTATAGGAAAATTATATTGCTATAAAAAAGACAATTTACTACCTGTGAGCTTATTTCCTGTAATCGATCGTCATCGAGTGCATGTGATTACAAAATTCTGCAAAACTACATTGGTACAAGTTTGGATTCCAAACTATCTTGTTTTGGCGAGCACATTTTAAAACATGTGTTTAGTTTGATGTGTCTTTTATGTTTTCTTTTAAATGATATACCTTATTTTATGTCAAGAATTTCATAGCGAGCACAGCTAAGCAGAGAGCTTTACGATATTTGTTCCCTCGAAAAAAATTGCCTCCAGATTGGTCCAGATATGCTTACATGTACTTGAACGGAGTGAATTTGAAAATAATGACCCATTTTGCTAGTCGCATTGAATCCAAAAAAATATCTTTGTAATAGAGTATAAGGAGAAAATATTATATTGCTACATTTTTCGTAGTAACCTTATTTTATTAGATTTTTTTATACTTTTCTTTTTTACGTTCAATCGCCAAAGCATCTCGTCCCAACGGTCAAGAAAATGCAACTACGATGATTTCAGATCGTTTTTCGTTGCATCCATTCGAAATCGTTTTAATAGTTTTAGTATTCCCTGACCAGAGTTTGTGTATTATCTTCATGTGCAAATATTTCTTGTTTTAGGTTTTTGTGTGAACTGTTAGAAATGTGTTCCTTTTAGATTTATTTAATTTCCTCATTATGATAATTTTAAGTCCAGAATTTTGAATTATTTAAAAAAAAAAATGCGTTCATCATTTAGCAAACCTCGGGTGCACTCTCTCGATGAAAATCAATTTCAACTGTGTTTTCCCTTTTTTGCAATATTTCCCCAAATATTTTTATTTTGTAAGCCCTATAAAATGCTTTTTTTGCAGTTTGAAGTCGGGTAGTGTCCCGGGTAATACCAATACGGAATTCACAAACTCATACTTTAAAGCACCACACATTTAAAAAATAACAACAAACCTGAAAGCTAGAATTTTATTTTAGGTAATTATTCTGGATTTTCATTTTTGAGTGAGTTAATGCTTTTCAAGTCTCAGAATTGCTTGTGTGCAAGTATAACAACATGATTTCATGAACATTACCCATAACTGCAGAGCGTAACAAACAGCAGCTGAGTCTATTATTCTTCATCGTCACCTCGAACAATAATTCATTAAAGGAAATGGACGAAATGCAGTTGGTTGCAAGGAGAGTTTCTTCAGTGAGATAGAGAACATTTTTGAAATTTATTATCTTTGTGACTTCTTACAATTATCTAAGATGCCTTAGTTTTTAGTTTTTGTGCTTTGTCTAGGAATATTGATAGGGGGAAGGTTGGGCCCAAAAAACTAGTTTAACCCCGCCACATATTACATGTGCCTGTCCTAAGCCAGGAATCCTTGACAAAGCTTTCGTTTGTACTTGTCTTTTTGATGTTTTCTGTTCCTTGTTTAAGAAGGGGGCCTATCTGTGACTATTTCAGGGCTGGATTTGAATTATATGCATCTTATTTAGACCATGGGCCAATTGCATAACCGCGAGCAGTGCCAAATGGCCTCGTTGAAGGCTGCTGGCGGTTGTCCATTGTGGTTTTTCTAAATTGCCGTTTAATTGTGGGCTGTGTCGCGTACACTTATTCCACATCTCTTTATTTTCTATTGAAGAAAACAAACATTGGTATGGCGGTAAGGACCACAGTTTAATTTTACAATAAATACAAATCAATTATCAAATAAAAAATATAAATGTAAATATGGTTAGCGCACATTGCGTATGTGGCAACCCAATGAATTGAACAAAAATAAATATTATTGGAAAATAATTTTGATCACCGTGGGAAACACAGCAGACTGTGACACAGGTGAGATCCCAAATCCCTTAAACAAGCTGTTAGCACAGCACGAAGTCTATAACATGCAGCAAATATGCCTTACGACCCTCAGGCATATGCATAACTTCTGGTCAACTGCAAAGTGTTCGAGTAAAAACGATATCCTTCTAGCTTGATTAAACTGTGGCCGTTGTTCGTTATGCATTAGATAAAAGTAAAACAACTGTTCAAATATTAAGCAATGCAAATTCTTCCGTATAAAAGATATAGTTCAAATCGAAATCGATTCCAATTCTTCCAGTTATATCATTTATGGACGAAGAGTACCACAACTGTTCAAATTGGTGCCGCTGCCAATCCTTTCAGATTAGAGATATCCTTTTTAGATAAAAAGTAAATGAATTGTTCAATAGATGTCATGAGTCGACGGTGCCAATCCTTCCATTTGTGATGTATCCATTGTAGGTAAATAGTTAATAAATTGTTCCACTAGATAATGGTGCTAACCCTTTAATATTTGTAGACAACGAACTAGTTCCAATCAAAAACGGTGCAATTCTTCGGGTACATTAGATCCAACGTAACTGTTGCCATTGCTGGTTTATGGAGTAGGTAGATACGTCAAATAATAACCATGTAAAATGAGGGGTTGAAAAGATAAAACAAACAAAAAACCAGCAGAATACGAGCATTTCAGTACAACCTATCTAAAAGAATGGTGAGGGTGGGAGGGTTTTTCCGATAAAATTTCGACTTCCATCTATCGTGTTGCACTTAGAAAGGCCAGTTTAACGCTGATGACGTCACTCAAAAGAATTATACATCCGGACTAAAATACGGAGAAATTTCCGGCACATCGATAATTGAATTTAAGTTAAACCTTAAATTCTATTATCTAAGATGCCTTGAAGAAAACAAACATTGGTATGGCGGTAAGGACCACAGTTTAATTTTACAATAAATACAAATCAATTATCAAATAAAAAATATAAATGTAAATATGGTTAGCGCACATTGCGTATGTGGCAACCCAATGAATTGAACAAAAATAAATATTATTGGAAAATAATTTTGATCACCGTGGGAAACACAGCAGACTGTGACACAGGTGAGATCCCAAATCCCTTAAACAAGCTGTTAGCACAGCACGAAGTCTATAACATGCAGCAAATATGCCTTACGACCCTCAGGCATATGCATAACTTCTGGTCAACTGCAAAGTGTTCGAGTAAAAACGATATCCTTCTAGCTTGATTAAACTGTGGCCGTTGTTCGTTATGCATTAGATAAAAGTAAAACAACTGTTCAAATATTAAGCAATGCAAATTCTTCCGTATAAAAGATATAGTTCAAATCGAAATCGATTCCAATTCTTCCAGTTATATCATTTATGGACGAAGAGTACCACAACTGTTCAAATTGGTGCCGCTGCCAATCCTTTCAGATTAGAGATATCCTTTTTAGATAAAAAGTAAATGAATTGTTCAATAGATGTCATGAGTCGACGGTGCCAATCCTTCCATTTGTGATGTATCCATTGTAGGTAAATAGTTAATAAATTGTTCCACTAGATAATGGTGCTAACCCTTTAATATTTGTAGACAACGAACTAGTTCCAATCAAAAACGGTGCAATTCTTCGGGTACATTAGATCCAACGTAACTGTTGTCATTGCTGGTTTATGGAGTAGGTAGATACGTCAAATAATAACCATGTAAAATGAGGGGCTGAAAAGATAAAACAAACAAAAAACCAGCAGAATACGAGCATTTCAGTACAACCTATCTAAAAGAATGGTGAGGGTGGGAGGGTTTTTCCCATAAAATTTCGACTTCCATCTATCGTGTTGCACTTAGAAAGGCCAGTTTAACGCTGATGACGTCACTCAAAAGAATTATACATCCGGACTAAAATACGGAGAAATTTCCGGCACATCGATAATTGAATTTAAGTTAAACCTTAAATTCTATTATCTAAGATGCCTTGAAGAAAACAAACATTGGTATGGCGGTAAGGACCACAGTTTAATTTTACAATAAATACAAATCAATTATCAAATAAAAAATATAAATGTAAATATGGTTAGCACACATTGCGTATGTGGCAACCCAATGAATTGAACAAAAATAAATATTATTGGAAAATAATTTTGATCACCGTGGGAAACACAGCAGACTGTGACACAGGTGAGATCCCAAATCCCTTAAACAAGCTGTTAGCACAGCACGAAGTCTATAACATGCAGCAAATATGCCAAATTGACAGTTCAAAACACGAGTGGAGAACTGGCAACCGCCATAAGCAATGGGGGATGGCTGCATGAACTATTGGTTGGTCCTTACCCCAGTAAAAATTAATTCAATCAAATGAAATGTCAATGCACGATAAAAGATCTGCGAAATGCGGGAAATAATTGTTTAATGCATGATACATGACTTGCGAAAGATAGAAAATACCAATGATGAATGTGGATAAACCCCCGATAGTAAAAAAAAAAAAATTAATTAAAACAAAGTAAAAAGAATAATTAAGAACCGAAGCTGAAATATATATAAGATCAATCAAATGAAATGTCCATGCTCAGTAAATGAAAAGAACGAAATAAATATTTAATAAATGAAATGATATTTAAAATGAAAGAAATATGATAAATCTGTCAAATGTGGCTACCGCAAATTGCTGATCTCGCAACCAATTCAAATCACTCATACAATATGTTTAAAGTATTTTCGTAAATAATTTTGATCACTGTGGGAAACACAGCAAGCTGTGACACATGTGAGACATAAAAACTCTTAAACAATATATCAAACATTTAAAAATTATATATAATAAATGATATATCAAAAAAATAAATAAATAAACAAAAGAAAGAAGGAAACTGAAATCAAATAAGATATCAATGCTCAATAAATGATAAATGGGTTACCACAGATTGCATATATGGCCACCCATAACTGAATCATTCTATACAATAATAGATGTTAGGTAAATAATTTTGATCACCGTGGGAAACACAGCTGGCTGTAACACAAGTGAGATACCAAAACCCTTAAACAATATAATATCTAAGATTTAATAAGCAATAAACTAAAGGAATTAAACAAACTGAGAAAGAAACTAAAATAAAAATAAATCAAATAAGATACCAATGTTTAATAAATGAAAAATGATCTGCAAAATGCAGAAAAATATTCAGAAATGTGGGTTACCGCAGATTGCATTATGGCCACCCATAACTGAATCATTCTATACAATAATAGATGTTTGGTAAATAATTTTGATCACCGTGGGAAACACAGCTGGCTGTGACACAAGTGAGATACCAAAACCCTTAAACAATATAATATCTAAGATTTAATAAGCAATAAACTAAAGGAATTAAACAAAAGAAAGAAACTAAAATAAAATTCAATCAAATAAGACACAAATGTTTAATAAATGAAAAATGATCTGCAAAATGCAGAAAAATATTCAGAAATGTGGGTTACCGCAGATTGCATATGGCCACCCATAACTGAATAATTCTATACAATAATAGATGTTTGGTAAATAATTTTGATCACCGTGGGAAACACAGCTGGCTGTGACACAAGTGAGATACCAAAACCCTTAAGCAATATAATATCTAATATTTAATAAGCAATAAACTAAAGGAATTAAACAAAAGAAAGAAACTAAAATAAAATTCAATCAAATAAGACACAAATGTTTAATAAATGAAAAATGATCTGCAAAATGCAGAAAAATATTCAGAAATGTGGGTTACCGCAGATTGCATATGGCCACCCATAACTGAATAATTCTATACAATAATAGATGTTTGGTAAATAATTTTGATCACCGTGGGAAACACAGCTGGCTGTGACACAAGTGAGATACCAAAACCCTTAAGCAATATAATATCTAATATTTAATAAGAAATAAAATAAAAGAAAGAAATAAAAATCAATCAAATAAGATGATGATGTAGTAAATGATAAATGATTTGCAATGCAGAAATATATTCAGAAATGTGGGTTACCGCAGATTGCATATGGCCACCCATAACTGAATCATTAAATATCAATAGATGTTGTGTCAATAATTTTGATCACCGTGGGAAACACAGCTGGCTGTGACACAAGTGAGATACCAAAACCCTTAAACAATATAATATTTAAGATTTAATATAAAGAAATAAAATAAAGGAATAAAAACAAAAGAAAAATCAATCAAAAAGATGTCAATGCTGAAAAAATGATATGCAGAAAAATGGTCAGTCGAGAAATGTGAGTTGCTCAAGATTGCGTATGGTCACCATGAGAAACACTTTAAACAATTATAGTATCCAAAAAGATAAATAAATAAATACTTAATAAATAAATGAGGAAACTGAAATTTAAATTCAATCCAAAAATTATAATATAATAAATAATTTTTTTTAAAAAATCTTTATTTTTAAATTCACAACATATTTGCAAAATCATAAACAATAAAAATATTGAAATTTAACAAATGAGATAATTATTAAAAGGGAAGGAAACTTAATCTAATGAAAATATAGTGCAAGGGTGTAAATGTAAATATATGTGTGCTGTGTGCAAGATGTTTTGCAATATAGCTTATATATGTAAATATTCGCATTCGGTTGCTATATCCATTAAATATCGCATTTCAGGGATATAGTTATAACATGTGTCGTCTGTTGTGAAATATAAATGTGCATTAAATATATAACGTATGTTTGCATATAAGTGTGTGTGTGTGTGTTGCTAGATCAATAGTGTGTGCGTGTCACGTGTGTATGTGTGTGTAAAACTCATGAGTGGATGTGCTTAAGCTAGTGTTCTGGTGCAAACCCATGTATGAATGTAGATCTATGGAAGATCAAAACTGTAGACACTAGTGTATATAAATTAGACATTGTGCAGTAGCGTCAATATATCAAGAATGTGAGTGTATTTCATACAAATAGTGGCTTACAGGCTGTATTTATTATTCTTTTACTGAAAACTAAAAATAATATATGAGTATGTCTAACAAATTCTCTTTGGTTATCATCATGATCATGTTATGTATGTTTTTTAAAGATATTTCTAAGATGTAATTGTATATGCAGTAACAACAAAGCACTCATCGTACAAAAGTTTTGTGTTGGGATTGAGGGTTTGTAAATGGACACATAATGTTACTTAAATTCATGTAGTACAAGTTCAGCAAAATGTATTCGTCACATGATAAAATGCACAATGTGTATATGTGTTATTATATGATAAGACTTCTTAATCAACCCAGCAGTGTAAAGATGGTTAGATGTTTATTCAAGCTGAAATGTCAGTCAGTTTGATGTTTGTGTTTGGACATATTGATCAAGGTTATGTACACTCGACTTTGTAAAAACACAAGTCGAATAATCAGTGTGTGTGTGTGAGTGAGTGTGTGTGTCAATGTGCATATTTACATACATACAGCTGCAAGCGAAGATAATTGTTTTCTTTTTTCCCTTAAACACTTATAAGAATAACATGCATAATAAACTAAATTGAAACAAAAATAAACAAATGAAAAATTAATAAATATTCTTATAATTTTTTCTTACCGTTATTGACAATAAATTCAATAGTTAAATAAATGAAATTAGAGTTTAAAAAAAATCTATGCGTAAATGTACATTACATTTTATAAATTGAATGATCTATAAATATTAAACTATCAAATCAGTTTTAATCAAAATATAAATTCTATATAATTATATATTGCATCCCGATTTCTGTTTATGTCAATTACTAGGTAAAGATTAGAATAGTATAAATATGAAAAAGATTATATGATTTAATTAATTAAAGAATTCTTGAAACGGCACATTTTTGACATGCAAGATATGCTTACAAAACAATAAATTAAGCAATCATTGATGACCACCTACGAAATTATATTATACTAAACGGTGTAAAACCTTATGTGAATTTATATTGTCATTGTTTAATAGGAAATCTGAGTTTGAAGCAAACACATATCAATGAATGTAAGAATAAATGCTGGACTATTGAGAGGTTACAAAAATTAAATAATGAATGTGTACACTATATGCAACAGGAGTATATTTGTTGGACACATTACCTATATACATGAACATTCACATGTGGATTCCCCTCAGTTGACTTCTAATATGCCATATTAATGGACGATTAATAAATCCGGGCTGACGTCGAAAAAACCATCATCTAAGTCGTAAAAATTGTTGTGGCAGGTGGTGGTTACGATCCAACTCCAGTGAGTTTCAGATTATCCCTCTTTTTGTAGTCCAAACAAAGTCAAATAACGTTGAAGCTGTATTTAGTTCTTTCCACTGTTGCTTTCCATACATCCTATAAACTAAAGAAAATCGAGAATAAAACTGAT
The DNA here is from genome assembly GCA_963971305.1 of Arcuatula senhousia. NCBI lineage: Eukaryota > Metazoa > Mollusca > Bivalvia > Mytilida > Mytilidae > Arcuatula > Arcuatula senhousia. The sequence goes on from CAXARO010001753.1 coordinate 22,645, forward strand.
GCTAGTTTAACACGAGTATATAATTATACAAATAAATGCATTATGTTCACTATCTTGGCTAAAATTACGCCGACAGGACAAAATCAGACACAAATCACTCAATCAATCAATCAATCAATCAATAATTCATTTTGTAATCTACGCAATGTTTAGAGCAACATGCCGATGATAAAAATGTATCAAAAATTGTTCAAACATTAACTCTAGTTTTAAGAGGAAAAACAATCAAACAAACAAACGTGATTTTTAAAGTTATTAAAACAGGAAGCCCTACTTGTTTTGGGGGCATGAATTCATGAATTGCCCGAGACCCGGCGAAATAAGTTAATAACAAATGTAATGTATCATCAATGTAACTGTATTTGCATTGTATAGTTCTAGTTTCATCATAAAATTTCGACTTCCATCTATCGTGTTGCACTTAGAAAGGCCAGTTTAACGCTGATGACGTCACTCAAAAGAATTATACATCCGGACTAAAATACGGAGAAATTTCCGGCACATCGATAATTGAATTTAAGTTAAACCTTTAATTCTATTATCAGAATGCAAAATTACCAAACAAAGATGAAACAAACTAGTCAGGGGCAAGATGGAAGCATAATGGACAGAGAAACCTCATAACAATGCAGTAAAACAATCTACACTCAAATATTTGTGCAAAGAAAAACTAGCAACTGAAAGAACACACTATGTATCGGACACAGTAAAAAACTATGTCAGTGGCGTCAAATCAGCGGCAACCAAGGTTAGAATTCTTACAGGCACCAACATGGTACAAATCCTTAAGTCCAAATTTAATGTGGCAGATATAGATCTAGATGTCCATTAAGTCTTATTGAGCATGATACTATAGAACATCTTCTTACTAAATGTGTAGTTTACAGCAATATTCAGAAAGCACTATTTGAAGACATTAAAACATTGTTTATGGGAGTCACTACACCAGATTTGTGGATAAAGGTATTTCAACATAAAAAAGAAAATCTGTAAGCTATTAATTGATTGAAAAGGATGTACTTCCAAATGATAAGAAACTACTTAGAGACATTGAAACATAAGCCCGAACATACTGTCACCAGATACACACAAAGAGGGGTAAGACGTTACGATGGATATTGCTACTTTGTCGAAAAATATTGTTTTTCTTTTAACTATTGCGTACTTGTTGGGACGCCAAAGTCAGAATATACAACTTCTATACAACTTCTGAAAGCTCAAAAACAGGGCTACGGTCTACTATGAATAATAACATCCAAAGAAGGATCTTTAAAAAATAAAAATGTTAAGATTCTTTAAAACAACGTCAAATTTTCTGCTGTCCCGTGTAACAAATTTGGCTCTCGGAAAATGTTTTGGCCCCAGAAAAACTGCAAAAAGTTGGCGTAGACTTTTGAAACTTAGTAAATATGATCTATATATTCCCTTTGTTACATTGTCAAAATAGTAGCTTTTTCAAAGCTCTAATTTAGAAGATCTTAGTGCGAATGCAGATATGGTTTGTTTGTCCCACGGCGACAAGACTGAAAAAAAATCTGAAACATTTTACAATTCTCAAATTAATAACAAATTTTTAGCATTAATGACTATATAGTTTCTTTGTAATAAGCTTAAACTCTTTGATTACAAATTTTCATTTATGTTGTATACTCCTTTATCCAAAAATAAGTCAAAAAAGCTTGTCTCGCAGATTTGTCCCCCAGTAGAAAATTGCTTCAAAGATGAAACAGAGCTGAAAACGGACAAAGTTTTATGAAAAAATAGAATTGTTACAATGGCAGTCGATAAAATAGCCTACAAGTAAAAAGAAACAGAAATCGAATGGTGTGTCGGTTGTGTCATTTGCTCTTATATCTCGAAAAATATACAAATTTTAAAAAGTCTCGCAGAAATGTCCCGTCTTTTAGTTTTCAGCTTTGTTGCGTAACGTCAATGCAAACATCAAAACTTGTTGTCATTATATGGGTCATTCTCAAAAAATGTCCTTATTACGTGGCAGTCAAAATATTTCTACGTATAATTGAGTTTAAACAATATCTTTTGTCTTGAGTAAAATATGCACCAAGATGCACTTTTGACATAAACAAATAAACGCTATCTTTAAAAATGACATGACAGCGCAATTTTAAAACTCAAAAATTGACCAAAATCGTCTGTCCTATGAGTAATTTTTTAAGTTAAAAGTCCTTAAAAAATATGATAATGTGCAAGTAGACTATGGAAAGCATGATGGGTTTTTCTTTGGCCATCTATCTGTCTTATCTATAAAATAAAATGGGATAGACATCATTGAAAATTTTTTTCTGGTGAATCAAAAAACGTCCCCTCTGAAAATGTCTTTGCTGTTACTGGTAGATAGAATTGAAAATAAATTGTACGTATATCCTTATCAGGCAACAAATAAGGACATAGAAACATCCAAACACATCCATTTATCTAAGTTACAGTTACATTTTTGAGAAAAATTTACATATTGTCATTACAATGTAAAGAATGTAAGCTGAATTGGAGGCGTAATTTTTTTCCTTGTCCATAATGTTACCGCGATATCTCAGAGACTATAGAGGTATGTGGTTGTAGCTGCTATGGGTAAATTTTACATCTTGACCAATCATATCTGAGACCCAAAAGAATGATGGAGACACGATCATTTAATAATTTAAGCAAATAATGTTCCCGTAATTCCCTGATGTTACTGTTCCCTGATGTTACTGTTCAAAAGTGTAACAGGACAGACAAATTATAAGTAAAAGATTCTTGAATCCGTCTTCTTTGTATATGGCTTCTGATTTGAAAGCGCTAAAATTACTCTAATCACTGATTTTAGCCATATAGAGTTTTATAAATATATTTTCTTTCTCAGAGTTCATGGTTTAAGTATAATATTTCAACCTGAGAATCGGTAATAGGAGGGACATTTTGACAGTAACAGCTGAGACATTTTTTGTAACATACATGACATGTTTGTAAAGGTACAACAAATCATCTGGTTTTGCATTCTGTTAGTTAGAAAGTGGCACGAATACTTTAATACAACAGCTTAAGATATCGAAACGCAATTGTGTCAATACTTTGGCAATGTGAAGTTGGTTACTTTTTCGTTATTCATTTGATATTCATTTGATATTCATTTAACAATCGTTTAATATTCATTTAATTTTCGTTAAACATTCGTTTAATATTCAGTTAACATTCTTTTAATATTCATTTAATATTCGATTTATGTTATTTAAAAATTGTATTGATTCTCAATCAAGTTCATCTGAGGAGTTTAATAGTTATTTGCCTTTATTTGCCGGTGCTTTTCCCGTTTGGTTCTCAACCATGACTTTGCACTGGACCCACTAGAGAGCCTAATCAGACTAAAACCTTTGTTGCCATTTGCATTAACAAATAAAAACGGAAAGCTATGCTCATGTCATTGCTCGCTCGCTAGTATTGCAGTATAACAACATATAACAATTAATGCATCAAAATTTCTCTAAATTTGATTGAAAAGCAAGAAAAGTGAAAGCATTATTGAAATGAATCACAAGGACATCACAAGGACAAGGGTGTAAAGATCGAAGAGTTAATTAATAACTTGTTCTCCCCGGACAATATGATTTTTAAAACCAGAAAAAGATGGTACTACAATAAGAATGTTGACACATTTTGAATTTTATTTTTTTAAAGATGGAAAGATCTACACCAGTCCTATTCAGAATCCTACTTTATCGTTTAAATGGATTATTATGAAATTAATAAATAAGATCAAATAAGGTATCTCAAATGACATTGATAAACAAGGCAGTGTGTTAAAAATATATTGTAATTGGAACTATTATAAACATACAACTGAATGAAACACACAACACATACTTAGCAATGTAAGGGATTAAACCCATTAATAATTATGAATGTGTTAACTATGCAGACCCTCATCTAGCGATATTTCTTATATAGCTGATGTATTTTTTATAATCTTCTTTATTTGCTGGTTTAAAAAAAACAGTATGTCATTTAATAGATCTATATACATTTGCCTTCCCAAATCAATGACTCTTATACATTTTAGTACTAAGTTTTGTTACCAATAGGCTTTCGTACTTTTCGGCATCCTGAAAAGTAGTACGTAAAATAATCCATCTTTGAAACCGCATGTATATACAGAAGTTTGACGGGGTTTGTGTTTATTTGAATTAAATATCAATTATAACAGTATTTATAAACCAACTCATGACTTGAAATTGATGAAAAAGAAAAGTTTTAAAAACAGATTTGTTGGTGACACATGTCCTTATGAACTGGGCCCGAAAGTGTCCATATAATTGTATATAAGCCACATTGGCAATTCGTTCTTTTCATCCCGGATTTGACCCCGATGGCTATTTTGGGTGACATAGGGACTAGGTGGCATAGAAAGGGGAGGTATAGAGGTGCATGACCCAAGTCTCAAAAGTTGGCCACGACTTCCGGTTCCGGTCTGATAATGATAGCGATTTTGTTATAAAGTGTGCCTGGGTGGGTCCTTTCGACCCCGGATTTGACCCCGATGGCTATTTTGGGTGGCATAGGGACTAGGTGGCATAGAAAGGGGAGGTATAGAGGTGCATGACCCAAGTCTCAAAAGTTGGCCACGACTTCCGGTTCCGGTCTGATAATGATAGCGATTTTGTTATAAAGTGTGCCTGGGTGGGTCCTTTCGACCCCGGATTTGACCCCGATGGCTATTTTGGGTGGCATAGGGACTAGGTGGCATAGAAAGGGGAGGTATAGAGGTGCATGACCCAAGTCTCAAAAGTTGGCCACGACTTCCGGTTCCGGTCTGATAATGATAGCGATTTTGTTATAAAGTGTGCCTGGGTGGGTCCTTTCGACCCCGGATTTGACCCCGATGGCTATTTTGGGTGGCATAGGGACTAGGTGGCATAGAAAGGGGAGGTATAGAGGTGCATGACCCAAGTCTCAAAAGTTGGCCACGACTTCCGGTTCCGGTCTGATAATGATAGCGATTTTGTTATAAAGTGTGCCTGGGTGGGTCCTTTCGACCCCGGATTTGACCCCGATGGCTATTTTGGGTGGCATAGGGACTAGGTGGCATAGAAAGGGGAGGTATAGAGGTGCATGACCCAAGTCTCAAAAGTTGGCCACGACTTCCGGTTCCGGTCTGATAATGATAGCGATTTTGTTATAAAGTGTGCCTGGGTGGGTCCTTTCGACCCCGGATTTGACCCCGATGGCTATTTTGGGTGGCATAGGGACTAGGTGGCATAGAAAGGGGAGGTATAGAGGTGCATGACCCAAGTCTCAAAAGTTGGCCACGACTTCCGGTTCCGGTCTGATAATGATAGCGATTTTGTTATAAAGTGTGCCTGGGTGGGTCCTTTCGACCCCGGATTTGACCCCGATGGCTATTTTGGGTGGCATAGGGACTAGGTGGCATAGAAAGGGGAGGTATAGAGGTGCATGACCCAAGTCTCAAAAGTTGGCCACGACTTCCGGTTCCGGTCTGATAATGATAGCGATTTTGTTATAAAGTGTGCCTGGGTGGGTCCTTTCGACCCCGGATTTGACCCCGATGGCTATTTTGGGTGGCATAGGGACTAGGTGGCATAGAAAGGGGAGGTATAGAGGTGCATGACCCAAGTCTCAAAAGTTGGCCACGACTTCCGGTTCCGGTCTGATAATGATAGCGATTTTGTTATAAAGTGTGCCTGGGTGGGTCCTTTCGACCCCGGATTTGACCCCGATGGCTATTTTGGGTGGCATAGGGACTAGGTGGCATAGAAAGGGGAGGTATAGAGGTGCATGACCCAAGTCTCAAAAGTTGGCCACGACTTCCGGTTCCGGTCTGATAATGATAGCGATTTTGTTATAAAGTGTGCCTGGGTGGGTCCTTTCGACCCCGGATTTGACCCCGATGGCTATTTTGGGTGGCATAGGGACTAGGTGGCATAGAAAGGGGAGGTATAGAGGTGCATGACCCAAGTCTCAAAAGTTGGCCACGACTTCCGGTTCCGGTCTGATAATGATAGCGATTTTGTTATAAAGTGTGCCTGGGTGGGTCCTTTCGACCCCGGATTTGACCCCGATGGCTATTTTGGGTGGCATAGGGACTAGGTGGCATAGAAAGGGGAGGTATAGAGGTGCATGACCCAAGTCTCAAAAGTTGGCCACGACTTCCGGTTCCGGTCTGATAATGATAGCGATTTTGTTATAAAGTGTGCCTGGGTGGGTCCTTTCGACCCCGGATTTGACCCCGATGGCTATTTTGGGTGGCATAGGGACTAGGTGGCATAGAAAGGGGAGGTATAGAGGTGCATGACCCAAGTCTCAAAAGTTGGCCACGACTTCCGGTTCCGGTCTGATAATGATAGCGATTTTGTTATAAAGTGTGCCTGGGTGGGTCCTTTCGACCCCGGATTTGACCCCGATGGCTATTTTGGGTGGCATAGGGACTAGGTGGCATAGAAAGGGGAGGTATAGAGGTGCATGACCCAAGTCTCAAAAGTTGGCCACGACTTCCGGTTCCGGTCTGATAATGATAGCGATTTTGTTATAAAGTGTGCCTGGGTGGGTCCTTTCGACCCCGGATTTGACCCCGATGGCTATTTTGGGTGGCATAGGGACAAGCAGACTCATCGACTCGATTGATAAGGTTCAACCAAGGTTTGGGGGTGCCGTCGGCATTTAGTCGCTGGCAGAGTCTGGTCCCCGGACCGGTGAAATTATGCCCCGGCAGATGCATTTTGACGGGCGGTCCAGGACGGGGAGATAGGCGCTCGGTGAAGTGGCCGAGAACACCTTCTCCTTCATGGGACGATTCCTTATAATTAGCTCCACCACGCTCGATTTCTTTTCGTTCTCCGTCGGGTAGAGATCGACTTCGTGCTTGCAGAGCAGATCCTTCACCTCGCAATTATAAAATTCCGTCCCCTTATTTATCGGTCCGTAGCTTCTGGGGCGTGCGATCGTTGAAGACAGTCTGGAAGGCATCTCGCACCGTGGCGCCTCTCTTTTCCCTGAGTGGCACTAACCAGCCGTACTTGGAGAAGACGTACTTGAAGCCTCGATTATCGCGGAAGAGGGCGCTCATATCCACGAGATCGGCAGCCCAGATCTCTTTCACTCCATCTATCACAACGCGACGCTTCTGAAATATTCGTCGGACTGGCTTATGCAACTCTTCGGCTAGCGCGTCCGACCTGCGTACTTTTTTTGCTCTCTCACGCCCATCCCAAATAGTGCTTCGAAGCGTTCGCGCGCGGTAAGATTGGGGAGGGCATCGAGCTAGGCTACCATCGTCTTATCACAGATTGAATTTCATGCAGTCGTACCCTTGTGGTTGGCATAGCGGAGATCGTGGCGACAGGCGGACTCATCATCTCTATTGGTAAGTCTCGACCAAGGTTTGGGGGTGCCTTTGGCATTCAGTCGCTGGCAGAGTCTGGTCCCTGGACCGGTGAAATTATGCCTCGGCAGATGCATTTCGACGGGCGGTCGATTTATCAGCCGATTCACGAGTCCAGTGCTCCTCTCCATCTTGATGAACTGAGATTTTCGCGCACTGCACTCGGAGCAGGTTCCCACCTTCAGTCGCCGCCGTCCGTCCTCGCTGGTGACCACGTTACGATTATTCGTCTTCGTCTTCTTCTTACACATAAAGCAGTACATTTCCATTTTATATAGATAAATGAACGTTGAAGACCTTACCTACGATGAGCCCGACACGAGCCGTCGGCAGAACCACTTTTTCCTCCCGCAGCGATCCATCCGAGGTCTGATCATTGGAAAGTCGGACTGTGGTAAGACGACGCTGCTGAATAATTTTCTCCTGTGCGATCGATGGCTCGACTACAATCGCCTCTACGTCTTCGGAAAATCGCACCACCACCCTATCTAACAGCTACTGCTGCAGGCGCTTGGAAATTGGAAAAGTGTTTTCGAAAGATGATATCCGCGACCTTCTCTCCATCAAGGATCGCTATCCCAACTCTTTGGTCGACGTGGTGCAGATGATAAAGCCACCGACCAAGCCACCTCTCAATTTTTGAGCAGGCGAGTGAAGTGCCCGATCCTCGAAAGCTCGATCCAACCCGCAAAAAAATCATGGTCTTCGTTGCTGAGCAAGCAGAGCAAGTGTGAAGACTACTACGTGCGCGGTCGCCATAATAACGTGGACTGCTTCTACCTCTGCCAAAATTACTTCAAGCTCCCGCGGCAATTGATCCGGGAGAATGCCAACTTCATCTGCCTCTTCGAGCAGGATGCAAAGAATCTCGACCATATTCGCCGGGACCATTGCGGCGATCTCACCCCGGACCAATTCGATGCCATGTGCAAGCGCTGCTGGGTCCAACCTCATGGATTCCTGACCATCGATTTACGAGCCCCACGACGGATGGGAAATACTGATGCAAATTAGACGAAATCAATCGAGTCTTACATAAAGAATGGATCACTTGCAGGAATGTTTCCTTGAGAATCAACGGGACTTGGATCGTGAGAATGCCCCTGATCCCCCACGACCACCCCCTGAATGCAAGCACCAGTGGGAGAGAGAGTTATTAACGATATCCCGGGGTAGTAAATGTGGGGCTGAAAGGTACTATCGCCGCATCGCTGATCAGGATTTCAAAGAAGGAGCTATAAGTCCCACTCCCACCAAAAACTCCGACCCCCACCCAGACCACAGTGTAGCATCAACACCGTCCACGGCAATCAATGCACGCAACCCTCCACATCGGGCAGTGATTAGGGATGACAAACTGTTCAAATACACTAACCGGTTAATCGCCAGATCTTCCGACCGATTAACCGGTTGACCGTGTAATTCGTGTAACTTTAAAAGAAGTCAAGGCGTCCAGTCAAAATAAATTGCGGAAAAAACTTATGGTTAATAGACTGTGTCTTAGCCCTCTCGTTTATGCAAGCCAAAAAAAATGAACAATTAGCATTTATAAGCTTTGAATTGGCTTAAGTTTGAATATAGGATAAAACCACTGAATGCGATGCGTTTTAGAAATGTTACTTTCAACACACAATTAAGGAGTACAAATGGGATAAATATATTTTGTAAGCCCAAAAAGGCAATGACAAATACAACAGACATAGAAGGACAAGACGAAGAAAAAAAAACGAAGTAAATAATGAGAAACAAACAGTTTTACCAACTGCAATTAGCAACGCTTCAAATCTGAAATGGTTTTGTTACTATTAGTGACAGTTTGTATAAACAATTGTGTCATGACGGAGTAATCATCGCAAATTATCCATTTCAATCAATTTTCTTTGTGTTACTGTTTACTAATTAAATTATTCTAATTGAGTTTGAAATGTACAATGAAAAAAGTAATAAAACAATAAGTTTATTTTTATATTTTTAACGATTAATCGATTACTGAAATTCGTAACCGGTTACGATCGTTCCGACCGAATAACCGGTTAACCGATTAATCGTTGCAATCCTTAGCAGTGATAAATGCAGTAGGCATTCGAAGCACGAGGCATATGCTATCAGTGTTAAGATTGCCCGCTGCAAGGCTTTGCATCGGACCCACGAGGAGAGAATTCGCATTTCCGAATAAGCAACCCTCCGGTCGGGCGTAAAAGTCCTGATGAGATGGGAGTTCGTTCACCTTAAAGTTGCTAAAAGGATCGGCCGCAAATCTTTTTGCTCCTCCGAATGCTGCACGGGCGGTCCATATGCACTTTCTCCTCATTGACAGGCGATATTCAGACGCTAGGGCCCGGGCGATGGGAAATAAGCTTTTTGCATCCACGATGGGGGTGCGAAAAGCTGACTGGCAGGGTGATGGAAGCGATGGGACGAACGCAGGCGAAACGTCCAACGCAACTAAGCGATGGGAGGCGATGCATCGAACGCTATGAGGCGTTGGTGGTGCTATAAATAAAATGAAGTTCATCAAGATAACCGATCCCAAACAGCGTGAGGCGCTAGCCAGGGACTTGCAGGAGACGAAGCGTAGCATCCAGGCCAGCGACATACAGCGTCGTCAGGATAATATTGGGCTCAGTCGCGATCTCTCCAAGATATTCAAGTCCGTGGTCGAGACGCAAAAGAAGACAGCCTCCCAGATCACTTAAAAGATCGAAGATATCTCTGCTAGATATCCAAGCCCGTGCTCGAGACGCAAAAGGAGACTGCCTCCAAAATCACTAAAAAGATCGAAGATATCCCCCTTGCTCTACCCGCCCCATTGCCTGCTCTTCTACTTCCTGCCGTTGATGATGACGACCCACGCTCTTCGAGCATGCAATATTGAAGACTAACCTCGGTCCGCGAGCAACCCACTATCTTCAGCTCAGTATGACTCCCAAAGCTGATCATACCTTTGGATTGCGGCTGGAGAACGATGCCATCATAATCGGAAATCTGCCAGTCACTTTCGATGGGAACGATATCTTCGACGACGGTCAGCGCTATAAGGGTACCCCGGCTTATAGGAGCTCATGGTCAAGAAACGTCCCGATCCTAGATCGTACGACGTCGATGAAAAATGAAAATTACGGCGACATCATGAGTGCGTCCGCTGCCATGTGTCAAGGAAACAAGATCCACAAGTGGAAAGAAATCGTCTCCCACATCTATAGGCATGATAAGTATGGGAGCGGGGTGCAGACCATATTCCTACCTAAATGCTTCAACCAGCTGCTGGATCGTCTCGATCTTTGCTCTGCCGCCTACCAAGCTGGAAATAATGGGGTGCGCAACGAAATCGTGGCCATCCTCGACGCCATGAGGAGGTCCAGTCACATTAGCAGGAACGGTTACGAGCAGCTGCATCGAAATAAATTTACGATGCCTTCAGTCGTAAATCAATCGGCGGAGATATGCCGTCGGCGGGCGTGGACTATTCGATACCATTACCAGTCTGGCAGGATGAGTGCTGATCTCTTCTGCCGCAAAGACGTTGGGAAGTAAGGCTGTGAGCGTCGCTTCCAATGCAGCCCTGAGAGGTGTAGAGAAAGGTGCGAGCAAGGCGGTGGACCACGTATTCCATCGACTGACTAGCAAGAAAAATCTTCCCCCAATAACCCCTACCAAGTATGTGTGGACCCCACAGCAGCAAGCCCGCCTCAATAATCTTATCTCGGGCGGGGGCATTGCCACCATCCACGACTTCGTCCAGCGCTATAAATAAAATGTATAATGGCTGATATGCTTTCTCTCACCGAATGACTGACCTTTGATGAAAGTCTTCAGGAGTATCAGGTTCACGAATACGAACCTCAAGCCGGTGCCCAGCTGAATAACGCAGGTGCAGAGATACGCCTCTTCCTCTACCCCGATGAGAGCTATCTCTTGATCAAAGGGCGACTTCAGAAGAATAATGGTATTGCGTACGACGTCGGTTGAACAAGGTCTCCTGGTTCGTACCCCACGTCATTCCTTCCAACGAAAAGAAGCTGCAGCTCCATAAGACCATCCAGAGCAAGACATAGATCGATTTATGGCTTCCACTGTAGACAGTTCGACTCCATTGCCGTGCCCGAGACCTTGCAATTCCATTATTGTTTGACTGCTAAAAGCAGTTGCAAAAAACCGCGATGGATCATGCATGGGGAATGACCAGTTCCATAATGCCGCCGTCTTCGACCACTAACGATTACAAAATATCCACGTTACCCTCTATGCCGAGCGCTATCCCGCCGTAGATTTTAATGCCGACTTCTTCACCCAGTGCAAGCTCGCCAGGGTCTATAGGGAGGCCGCCAAATTTCGCAAGAAATTCTACAGCATGGAAAGTCTGCTGAGCAATGGTGGCACCAACACCTCCGATTTCATTGATCTCTATTTTTCATCATCGATCTCTATTGTTCGTCATCGACGTCAGCAACCAGTCCGAGCGGTTGAAAGAGTCGAACGTGGATATCCAGATCCGAGCATTATGCGTGTACAACGTTACCGTCAATAACCAAACCTTCCCCTTGGTCATCTCCGATCGAATCCTCCAGTTTGAATCCGATGGTCAGAAGATGAGCGTCGTCTTCTGAGGCGGCTAAGATAAATATGGACGCTTCACTTCTGCGGCAAATCGTCACCAATACCGAACCCATACATGGGTTCTCCTTCATCGTCTCCGGGAACGATAGTAAGATCTTGACCCGCTTCAACCCACCCTCCAGCTGCGTCAGGAGAGGAGAAATTCTACCAGATGGCCCTCGTGAATCTGGAGACGCACTACTCAATCCCAAATATCCATGCGGGGAATAATTCCTTCAGCTTCTCTCCCGATGAGGGGAGCTAACTGGTTTCCCGTCGAGCTGAGCACTGGGTCATACGGTGTCGACGATATCAACAATGAGATCTTACAGCAACTGCAGCTCAAAGCCACAAATCCAAGATCTACATCGATGCCAATAAATAATTGGATTATCAAGAGCATGATCTCAACTTGACGAAGGGTCAGGCGGAGAAGATCCAGTGTGCGGCAAAGAAAGGCTGCCCCGTGAGTGTCCGATTGCCGCATGCCAACCTATTCGGCGAGCAATAGATGCTCCTCACCCACCGGCAGATCCAGCGTACGCCAAGCTCTGCAGAGTGGTAAGGGTGGTATGGTCTTGGAGATGAGTCCGAAGCAGGTGAGCTATAACGTGCAGATAAAAAGTGGATTCCTCCACATGCTCGCAGGTCTTGCCTCTGCTGCGCTACCCATGCTAGCCAAACAGTACTACCTGCTTTGGGTGTGGGTGCATTGAGTGGGAAAGAGTGCTGCGTGAGACCCAATTAAGGGTCGTGGTTTTTATCTCAAGCCAGGCACTTTGCCCAATACATATGGCGATGAGCTGTACTTGAAGAGCGGACGTCAGTACTACGTGGGAAGTGGGCTGATCCTAGGCCCCAATAGCCATTTCAAACGCATGACCATCTTAGGCATGCTCCTCTAGGTATAATTAAATAAATGTTGAAGTGGATGCCTGCTGTATCGCATGCATGGAAGAGCTCACTTCAGAAATCAAGAGGTATGAGCATGCCATGAAGATCTACAACCGATTTGATAAAGTCTTCTCCATTGCCCTGGGTAAGTGCTCTGTGGGGAGTCTGCTGCTGACCAGTGGTACCATGGGATCTGGGGTCCTCTCTTTGATCTCTCGCTGCCTTGCCAAGAAGAAAAAGAAGCACCGAGATACTGTCCGACTAGCAAATCCTACAAGTCCCAGCTCACTGGAGAAGATGTTGCTCCTGCCATCTGCATAAAGAACTACTACGATTAGACGGATAGGTTGCGTCAACCTTCCATCCCATTTAGCGAAGAGCTGAATACGCATGCGCCGTAGGGAGGGTTCTTCCAATCGCGCATCGCCCGGCTACGCCTCGCTCCCTGCTCATTCCCGAACCGTCCAGATCAGTGCTTAGTGACAAAAAAAAATCCCGATCCGTTTTGGATCGAGAAATTTCTGAGATTTTTTTTTACTTCCTCACTAGATCGTAGCAGAGGTACTGCTGATCAGATTTCTTGCTCAGCTTAAATCCGGTGCTCCCAATGAAAGTTCATTGCAAGGGACTGTTCTCTTTGTTGAGCATGGGGCAAGCCCATACTCTGGAGGTATTTCCTTCTTGATTTTTCAAAGTGAGGCTTTTGCTTTTGCCAAATTTTCCTTCAACTTCCAAAACCTCCAAGATCTTAAAGATCACCCCTGTGGGCAAGTCCGTCCAGTTGAGGGCATCCTGATTCTGGTCCTGAACCTTTTTCTGGAAGACATCTTCGCTGATGAAATCATCTCCACTAGGTACGTGGACATAATTCTTGTTTTTACCCTATGCTCAATAGGAATGCCATCTGTTTGCATCTGGCCGTCGGGGCTGGGGTCCTATGCAGGATTTCTCCCTGAAAATCGTTATTGTGGCAGAATCGGCCTTTTCATACTACTCACAGCCAGCATCCGAAACATTCAGAATTCTTAGTATAAATAGCTGCACCTACCACACCAATATGGTTGATAAAGCACTAGTTAGTAACTGGAAATAGCCCTAAACAAATCTGACGCCGACGCTGAGGGTATCAAAACAAGCCCCCTAACTTTCTTGGGTGAGCTAAAAGGGCTTAAGTTGAACTTGCTATGCAATACTAAGGTTTTTTTTATAGTAACACTCGTTACTGTTAAGTTCATCCGTCAGTCTACCATTGACGAGGTATGGGCCGATTTGATTAAAGAACTAGCTCCGACATAAGATGTTGAGCATATTGATAGCCAAGAAGATACCCGACGGATAAGCTGGTAACGTGAACTGGTTTTAAGACTTATATACCGGGAATAACAAGATAAATTCGTTGCAGCTAAATCCCGATTTAGCATGTTTAGTGCTCAGTATTTGATGCTGAATGCCCAGGTGAACTATTAACATCACTTGGCGTCCGTCGTCGTCGTCTGTCCTCCGTTAACATCTTTTTTTTTAAGTTCCCTTCTGAATTTACTTCACATAGTTTAATGAAATTTGATATAATTGATTTCTAGGGTGTCTTGACATCAGTTGTGTTTCGATATTTAATTTGTAAAAAAAACATGGCTGTCGTTGCTAAAAATAGACCAGGGGGGTCAAACTATTGTTTTTGGTATATAAATCAAATAGTAAAAGAGTTAGAGAAAATTTCATGCAACTTTCTTCTTTAATATCAAACTCTCTACAAAAGTCTATGTTGGGTCCAAGCTGTCAGATGACCCCTTATAGGGGTTATTGCCCTTTAATGGTTAAAAGTTAGAGTTTTTTTCATTATTTCTCTATAGAATGAAAACTGTTGTACAAAAAAGAAAAGCTGTTGCTTGCTTAAACCTTCAGCTCATTGAGATCTACAAAAGTCTCAATTGGGTCTAAGATGTCAATTGACCGCTAAAAGAGGTTATGGCCCTTCAAAAGTAAAAAGAAGTGTTTTTCATGTTTTTGGCCTATAAAAAGAAAACTGTTGCAGATAGAGAAAAGCTGTTGCTATAATATTCAGCTATCAGATGACCCCGTATAGGGGTTATGGTTCTTTAAAGGTATATATGTTATTGTATACATGTTTTTGCCCCAAACACTGAAACTTGATTTAGATAGAAAAAAGCTGCTGCCTGCTGATACCTTCAACTCATTAATCTATTCAAAAATCTCTGTTGGATCAAAGTTGTCAGATGATCCCTTATAGGGGTAATATCTCGGAGAAAAGAACCTTATAGCTTACGGACCAGGTAAGCGATTCAGGCTCCTAGGAGCCTCTTGTTTCAGATTTTAGATTCGCATCATCAAGTAAGTCATTCCTAAAGTATCTTGAAATTACTATCTTTTTCATAATTTTATGGCCCACCCTTCCACCCTCATACGTGTTTGTGGAACGGGTATATAATTTTCCCTTGTCCGTCCGAGGTTCGTCGCACTGGCTGAGTTTTTGCTTAATGTCCATACTTCGGGTAGTAGATATGTGGGGAATTAACTGAATATTTCATATCAATGTGGACCATCCGTGCTGCTAAGACCTGTTTTCCTATTAAAGTAATTTGTACTTGGCGAAGCAGATAAATAATCCTAACCTTATTGTCTAACAAAAAGCAAAAGACACAAGAGAAAAAACATAACTGTTTTGCAATAAGCAACACGAACTCGTCAAAAACAAAAAGTGAACTAAAATGTTTCGTAAGGGTCTGCTGTACCTGGTTGTCGAATCACGCCAGTTGCATTGCTAATGATTCATATAGGTTGAGTCCAATTCGTGAAAGTAAGGCAAAACATAAATATAAATAAAAGTAAACCAACAATTGTGCTCATCTGAAACACCAAAATTCCGTATATGTCAATGTACCCGATGTCCTTTCTTCGATTACCCAACATACATGTACATGTAAGAATAGCAGAATTCTTGTGTCGGTCTGAACCATGATATATCTTACATGCTCTGAAATACCGTTTACGTTGTGAATTGGTTTTGCCGCTCCGGTCCTCCTCGCCTTAACTTGACCAGACAGCAAGCTGCAATTGTTCACATTCGAATACGCCTATTTAGGTAGCATAGTAATACTCTATTTGTGAGGAAATCGTGTTCTATGATATAGGTAAGTATAGTTTAGAAAATCTTTCGCTTAGTCTATGTTCGTCTAATTAAAAAGACGAAATATTGTTATCCGACCTTTGTCATGCTGATTTACGTTTAAAGAATCCAAAGTATTTGCATCTGTTTATATATCTCCTTAACTTCAATTAATGACACGATTACCTAAAATCCTTATATCAAGTACAAAAAATAACGAATAAAAAAGAAAAAACTTTGCTATACATAAAATAGAATTTAAAATTCCGTTTTCCGTTTCCATTTTTCCGTTCTGTATTTCGTCCCGTTTACGTTCTGTCCTTTAGTAACACCCCATGGCAGTCAAAGATAAAAACGAATGTTAAATGAAAATGAAGCGAATGTTAAATGAATATTAAACGAATGTTAAATGAATATTAAACGAATGTTAAACGAAAGTTAAATGAATATTAATCGAATGTTAAATGAATAACAAATGAATATCAAATGAATAACGAAAAAGTAACCAACTTCACATTGCCCAATACTTTGGGGAAAAAAATCTTGTATTTGTTGCTAAAATAGTGGTAACATCAGAGACAAATAGCCGGTAACATAGTGGACATTCAGTGAAGTTTAACCAGTCATAAAATGCGATATTTAATGATAAAGATAGCCCATTTACATAATTTATTAGATATTGCCCCAAAACATGTTATTTATTGCATTAAAATAAACATTTATTGTCAAGAAGTCTTTATTTATTGCTATTAGTTGTCCGTGATGTTACGCATTGTCCCTGATGTTACCAGTCTAATTTGCTCAATTGTTGTCTAATACATAACCCTCTGAACAATGATATTTTGCAACTGAAACTAGTTAACCTTATTGTTCATCATAATGTCAACGAAGAAGTGAAATGTCATATATTGCATTTGATATGTTAGTTAGTTTTGATCTGTTTGCTTAACTGTTTAAAATCATTGTCTTATGATGCTCTTAAAAAAACAAATTTTTGAGCTAACCTTTATTTCTGACGATTGCAAAGTACTTGTTCTGTCCCTATGTGGCAAGTTATGCATGAATTTTTCGATAAAAGATTAAAGCTTTCTTTCATTGCAACGTTTTTTATGTGGTAACATCAAGGACAGCCAAATCAACCCTGAAGGACAATGACTAAAAAAAATTCAAAATATATTCGATTTGATTTTTACTCTTTGCTTGTTTTGTTTACTGAAATGATAGAGGATACCAATAAGTAAATTCCAAACTTTCTGTGAGCAATTCTAATATTCAAGTTTGCCTACCTCGAAATATAGACATTTTTTGAGAATGACCCATATATGATAATCTTAAACAGAATTTTATAATTTTTGTTTTAAAGTACACCTTGAATACTAGTTTTTGTATGTACGTGATCATCATGACAAAAAAGATTGTATTATTTCGTTAAAAAATATTAAAAAGAGATGCTTTTTCAAGATAAAAAAATAGCAAAATTTCTTAATTTTTTACGACGCTATAATTGTGTTACGTTATGTGGAAGCAATATCCGACGTAACGTCACACTGCTAGATGGTGTCGGAGGGTCTAAGGTTGCAACCATATACTTCCATATTGTTAGCCATTGACAATAATAGCCTATCATCATCCGAAAAGACAATTCTACAGACAATTGATTCAGTGTGTAAATATATATTGACATTGTTCAGTTTGAATTAACAGTTATTCTGAAGTACCGGATTTCCGGGTGGTCCTAATACTGAACGAATATGTAAACAATGTCTTTGCAAAATTAGATTTGTTGAAAATAGACTTTTTTAGTGCTTATCGAGTCTTTTAAAGAATTTATTCCTTATAAGTCATGTTCCCGAATGTCTCATTTTGGGATACACCGTATTTTTCTTCAAACCTTAGGACTCCTAGGAAGTTGTCCTTCAACCCTAAAAAAGTTCTTATTTTTCAAGTGTATTTACTTAAAAATGGCATCATATCTATGCACAAAACAGGATGTGAAATCAGACTTACAACTAACATTTCAGTGCTCTTGTATGTACGTTACAAGACAAATCAGTGCTAATTAATTTCTATTTTCGTGTTGTACGTTAGGAATTAAGGGCTATTCTCTGTAAGAATCAGGCAATGGGTGAATCATGATTTAAAAAAATCACTCGGGTTTGACTTCACAATACTGTTCAAAATGCTTTAAAAGACACCAAAAATGCATTGACACGACTCAAAAGTGTCAGTAATTTGAGATATATTTTGGTTGAAATGCATATAAAATTTCAATTAAAGGGAGATAACTCTGTTTAGTCAGCTAAAATCTCAATCATTCTAACATGTCTAACATAAATTTTTCTTCATCCTCTGACACTCAAGACAAAAACTAATGACTGTTTCTTCATTAGAAAGCTATTTTGAATGCCCTTTCATAGTCAAAACCATGTGTTTTTTTAAATCCTGATAAAAAAAATTTCAATATTGCCTGATTCTTACAGAGAACTGCACTTCAGTTCACTGTCTTCATGGACTAATATATCTAGATAACTGAATGTGTTTTATGATATTCAATAAAGGTAATCACAGGTTTTATGGCGCGCCAAACCTCCCTCTTCCATCGCAATCTTATGGGCTGGTAGAACCACAGAATGCAGCACGGTTGTGATAATAAGATGATCATCACAAGTGAGAACAAAAAAAAATCTTTCATAAATTTGAGTAGTAGAGATAAGATTTTAGTTATTTAGATTATTAAAAAAAAGATGTATATTCATTAGAAAATTAAACCACAAATAATAATGAAGGCTTTTAATTTGCTTATTACTATTATAGTATTTTTCACACACTTCATCATTTCTTTGAAATTGACATCGTTTTTGCTGTCAAAGGGAATTTGCATGAAAAAAATGCTTCATCGGAACTTCATCCGAGTCTTTGAATGTTTTTATTTGTTACTCTGTTTATTTGGTGTATCTCATCATGCTTTGTTGGGGATTTGCCCCCCCCAAAAAAATACCAGTCAAGATATGAAATCTCCCCCGTCCTTTGGGCTCATGTCAATTAACCATCTCTTGAATGTTATTTTTTTTGCAATAACCCCTTTAAAGCGGTAAATTCAGAATGGTAATTGTAATTGTTTTGTCATGCAGTAGTTTTATGATAATATCTATAAGTACCCATGCCGAACGTACGGAAAGCCATAACTGCCTTATGATGATGTTTTCATTATGTGATGATACGTTGTCCTACTATCATGGTATCTTCATTTAAGAATTGAATGCGTGCTTCTACACGCCTATGAAACATCAAAATACAAACATTCAATTCTGATAACATTTTTAATGTTTTTAATTTGTTTCTGATTTTTTGTTTTGTTTATGGTGTATATTTATGTATTTTATATTTGCACATTACTATTCAAATGCAAATTCAGGTTGTAAGAATTTATCCAGGTAAGAACAAGTTTTAGTTGTGCATATAGTAAGGTCATAGAGGTAAGAAAGACGATTAAATGGGTTAATTAACCAATGGAAGTACCGCATTCTAATTATATGCACAGTAAATGTAATTATTATGTAATAATGCTAAATGTCATACTAAAATGGTATCTCTATTACTTCTTCATTCCGTGGTGATATTTTATCTGAATGTGATAATACGTTGTCATTATGTGACGTTAGTTACTTCTTCATTGTGTGATAAAACTTTGTCAACATTATTTGATCACAAAGCAGCTATGGTCTTCCATACAAACGATTTTTAATTTTTTTATTAGATATCTACCAAAAATCTATACTTGTAGGTATGTATGAAACAAGAATTTAAATATTTTTTTTCTTACATTGCCATTTAAACCTTAATTTTGAATCGAATACATGAAATAATTTTACACGTATTTTTATTTCACGAAAATATGTAAGGTAAGAATACATTCTATCATAATATATATTTACTAGGTTGTCAATGCCCCAGTGACACATTCACTAAAGTTGGATCAGCTACTAAGTTGTTAAATCACATCTTGTTCATTTAAAAGCTAAATTGAATTTTATTTTTTATGACTAAGGTCTGCTGTATTTTCTGTTATTTCAGAAATCTTTTTTTAACTTTCAAATATTGTGGTTCATATGCGGCCGACTAGGTTCTTCCCGAAATCATGTATAAAAGATTAACCGTTCTTTATTTACCGCATCGATACTTTATATTATTTTTTACGTTACTTTTCCTCATTAGCTGTCAAGTCATGGGAATTCTTGGCACAGAAGTAGGGCTTGTTTAGGGGGGGGGGGGTACCAATATCCCATATCCCCGTAAATTTTTTATCAAATAACTCATATCCCAAAAAGTGTTTTTCCAGTATCCCATATCCCTGTAAATAAAATGGACTTAAATATCCCATATCCAAGTCGGTAGGTATGGCCATCTATAACCAACGACTTAACTCCTCGGTTCGTCTCTGTGTGTATAAGATCCATCTTTTAGTCCGACTTTCTAAATAATGTGAACTCATTTCGGAATTAAACATTTATATATAGCTTCCATTGAACAGTGGTCAGACCCTGGTAGTGTTTCAAACAGTCAATTTACCGGGTCTTGATCAATTTACAATGGCCTAATCACAGTTTTCATGAACAAGATTCGATTTTATTCGATTTGTACCTTTTAAATTTTAATATACTGTTTGTATCATGTACGTTTATCAATCTCATATTATATTTTAAATATATTGTAATAACAGGTAATTAGAAATTGGCGCAAATGAAAAATATGAAATTGGCGCAAATGAAAAAATAAAATTGGCGCAAATGAAAAAATGGAATTTTCAAAAATTGGCGCAAATGTCATACGGCCATCCAAGTAAGTTTTGCCTCAAATATCCCGTATCCCATGACAAAATTGTGTGAATATCCCATATCCCAATATACCCAAAACAAGCCTCAGAAGTGGGAAGACCACAACTTTTGTTAACTAACGTTAATTAGTCGGCTGACCTTCTTTGTGTTTCCTGGAAGTATAAAAACTGCATTGTAAGCATAGACTTGACTTTAGTTGAAGAGATACTTTTACATAACGTCGTCGATCAAGAAACTGCTGACAATCCTTTTAATTTATGACTTCAATTTTAAGATATTTCAATATTTATGAATTCTAAAAAATATATAATCTTCATCAAATAAATTTTCCAACAGGAATATTGTTTAATATGTAATTAAAACATTAAATGATATTACAGAAACAATTTAAGCAGTTGGTTTTTTTTTCAGGATGGCTGTATACGGAGTTTACGGTTCGGATAAAATAACAACTTATTGTATTATTTTCTGTTCGCTGAGCTTCAGTTTTATTATGACAAATGCAATACAAGGTATGTAAAAGTACTTATAAATCCAGTTCACCTCTATCTCAAAAGTACCGCTAAAAATATCTAAACTTTCCTAAGAATTACATGAGGTACGTCTCAGCAAATTAAAAGGTAATAACAAAACTATCGAATTCGGAGGATCACATTCAAAAGTCCAAGAGAAAAGACAAAACTAGCAAAAGTAGGAAAACACACCGGAAAATTGAAGAAGCAACTTTGATCAAAACCCAAGCCATTTTCTCACTGTAAGGCGGTGAATGATAAAAACTCACTCATGTCGCATTCGATACGACTGCTGAGACGTTCTTATGAGGTTCTAATGAATTGTTGCCATAAAACCTGAAGTCAGGACCATTGAGATCTTCATTTTGTTCCGTATGTCTTTGCCTTGGTTTTTCTTTTCTTCTTGGAAATATAAGATTGATCATCCAGTTATATATACACCTGGAAAAAAGTTAAGCACCCCTATGATTTTTTAAAATCATACATTTTCAAAACACTTTTTAACCATTATTTAACAAAAATTCATTGTAAATTTTTATTGCAAACTAAAATATGCACTCTTAAGCACAATTTAACATGTTTGTAACAAACAAAAAGACATCGTTTATTTACAAAAGACGACATGGCAAAAAAGATGGCTTTTGTACATAAACATGGTCTCCGAAAAGTATGGTCCCCTGAAGCTCGAAACTTTTAATTAATTGTCAAATCGCACTCGAAAAGGTAAATCATAATCAAAAGATTGATACTGTATCGTCAAAGAGTAAATTTCGAGTATTTCCACCTTTAGCACGAATGCCTGCTGAAATCCTTGTTTTTTTACTACCAGTTTGGCGTCTTGTGTCCTAAAGAGTTATCTCCCGTTTTTCAAGGTTAAAATATGCTTTTAGCCGAAAGCTAACATCCTTCCAGTCACATATTGAAGAATTAAAACTGACCAAACTCATGAAAATTAGAAATTATTTCAAATCATTGAAAAGCATAAAAAGTCTAGGGGTGCTTAACTTTTTTCCAGGTGTATAGTTTTGTTGTTACGTTTATTTAGGACTAAGATGTGGTTCAGGAAGCGGTTGCTTACTTGTTTCTCAGTCCTTAGATAACTTCGAAAATAAGGCCTAAAGATTCCAGGTTACCCCAAAAGAAAATAAAAGCCATTAAAGCCTTGTTAGAGGCAGAAATATATACAAAAAAAATACTTGAAATAAATTTAAAGAAGCAGAGGTACCAATGGGGTATCCGAATGTCAAAGTCCGAAAGGGCAGAAACAAAACCTGTAAACACAAACAAGGACAGGATGAAACTAGAAAAACTGTGAGCTGCAGCTCACAAATAAATACCCCCACCCCCCAAAAAAAATTAATCAGATAAAATTTAGAATAGGAGATGCACATCTACATTATGTCACAAAGATTGTGTGTAGGTTTCATGAAAATCCATCAAGGGGTTTTGGAGGAGTTGCAGATAAGAGATGGGCACCCCCATGTAGTCAAATGGCTGAGTCCATGAATTGCTATGGAAAACCCCAAAATCATTCTGATCAAACTTTCAAATAGTAGGTTCACATCTATTTTATGTTACAAAGATTGTGTAAAAGTTTCATGACAATCCATCAAGGGGTTGAGGATGAGTTGTGGATAAGAGATGGGTATCCCCATGTAGTAGAATGGCTAAGTCCATGTTTTGCTATAAGAAACCCCAAAAATCATTCTGATCAAATTTTAAAATAATAGGTGCACATCTACATTATGTCACAAATATTGTGTGTAAGTTTCATGAAAATCCATCAAGGGGTTTAGGAGGAGTTGCGGATAAGAGATGGGTACCCCCATGAAGTCGAATTGCTAAGTCCATGTTTTGCTATGGGAAACCCCAAAAACCATTCTGATAAAATTTTAAAATAGTAAGTGCACATCTACATTATGACACAACAATTGTGTGTAAGTTTCATGAAAATCCATCAAGGGGTTTAAGAGGAGTTGCGGATAAGAGATGGGTACCCCCATGTAGGCGAATGGCTAAGTCCATGTTTTGCTATGGGAAACTCAAAAAATCATTCTGATCAAATTTTAAAATAGTAGGTGCACATCTACATTATGTCACAAAGATTTTGTGTAAGTTTAAAGGAAATCCACCAAGGGGTTTAGGAGGAGTTGCGGATAAGAGATGGGTACCCTGAAGTGTAACGAAAGGACGGACGGAAGGACAGACGGAAGGACGGACACCCCTATCACTATATACCCCCACTTTTGAAGTGGGGGGTATAAAAACAGACAACATATAAAACATGGAAACAGAAAAACTATCAATTAACGACTCGAACACTAGTCGTTGAAATTAAATGTAGATAAAAGATAGATGCATATATTATGTAGTGTTGATGAACATTTTAGTTGATGTGCAAAACACAGCTCCATACTTTTATTATATATTTTTGTAGATGTACTACATTTCTCCAAATATAAAGGTTGTGGTTGCACATATAAGATCCCAGAAGACCGCGAAAAATTTCAAGTTGTTTGGGACGGTGAAGCGTACCCTGGGCGTTGCAGCATCAAATTTTCAGAAGAACGTCATAGTGATTACGATAAGCGATATGAAATTTGTGCTGAAGTAACACTCCTAGATTTACAATGTGGAGGTCCAGAAGTTGTGTACTATAATGATGAATGCGAATTAAAGGTATTTAGATAAAAAACAAACAAACAAAAATAGACAACATGAACAAATAAAAACAGCTGTAAATAAATAGTTGTCCATAATATTTGAGTATTTGTCGAACCGTACGCATACCCACATGATCATGTGAGCGATGGACCGCATGGGTATTCAGAACATCAATGTAATTAAACATTGCTTCGATAAATGACATGAGCTTCAAACTAGACGCGCGATTCTCAGTTATTTTTTTCTATTAGTATTCAAATATGATATGTATATATCAATGGCTGCAAGCATATACGAAACTGTTATAATTTAACAGCAAAACCAATCGAAGATATATTGAAGTATTTTTATTGTTAACTACTAAGTGTGCTTAGCTCATTTTTTGATCGAATGCGCAATATATGGTACGTTTGGAAATAAAGGTTAAAACAAAATTACCAAACTTGGACAAGACAGAAGAAAAAAACATGGAAGACATACCAGACATATTGAAAATCACAATGGCCTTGACTTGGTACAGGCAGCAGTTGAACAGAAGTCAGGAATGAAAAATGAAAGCATTGGATCGAGTCAGTTGAGAGATTCAGGCTCCTGGGAACCCCTTGATTAATTTACAACATACGATACGTTACTCAGACAATTAAAGGTCACGTGGTTTTAGTTCATAAATTATTACAGAGGTTTACTTGTAATGAAAATGGAACAACTGGTAAATTTTGCGACGGATATAACATCAATATCAGACTAGATCCGTACGAAGACGATTACAGACAACACTCGTCATCTAAACTGAGAATAAAAGTATACAGACAAGACAAAGGTAGATTTTAACATTTTATTAACAGCACCTTCAATTGGGTTCTTTGTTTTTGAGGACACTGAATCGATGCTGAAATATTATTGAAAGTTAGTTCTAAGATATCAAGCGCTATTTTTTTTAAAGACTTTATCATTTTTTCATAATGTTTGAAACATATAAGAATGCTATTATATCACTGAGGTCATTTGCTACGAATAGAGTTTATTTCTGTTCAGGTCAAAGACAAATCTCAGAAATTGATAATATGTTTTATTTATTTTGACACTGTCAATTGATTTTTTCGGAGACAAAATATTCATAGAAATTAATATTATGTAGATATAAACTGCATGCTACAAAGCTTAAATACATAATACAAGTTAAACGATTGTGTTGTGAGTTTTGAGAACGTATGTGTCAGTTGGATAAGGCAAAATTCTTTCAGCAATAACCCAGATAGGCAAAATATAACTCAGAACTTTAACTTTTGACATGCTGACAACGAAAAATTCTCTTTGGAGTTGACATAGTCAAACATCGTAGCCAATACATTAAACAAAAATATTAAGTGGCATTAACAGGTATTTTTAATAATATTATTTGCAAATAAAGAAAAGCTACTGCTTGCATGAATAATTGGTCCACTTTGGTCTACAAAACCTTCATTTAGTCGAATTTGTCAAAGGTAAAAAAATGCTTTTAAACAATTAAAACAAAACCGATTGTAGTTAAAGATAAGCTGACGCATGATGAAATGTTCAGCTGGAAGAAGCAAAGATACACTTATGGTGCAATCAAATGTCGTAAATCCGACAAAGACAGAATTGGTAGACGGGATGCTCTATCAAAGACATCACAACATTCCATGCAAGTTTGGAATAACGGCTGGAGCAGACGGAATCTTGATACATAAAAAAAACCCCAAAAACTGACG
Source organism: Arcuatula senhousia (assembly GCA_963971305.1). NCBI lineage: Eukaryota > Metazoa > Mollusca > Bivalvia > Mytilida > Mytilidae > Arcuatula > Arcuatula senhousia. The sequence goes on from CAXARO010001753.1 coordinate 48,396, forward strand.
ATAAGGCGATCACCAACGCACGCTGACGTTCGCTAACGTGTTTGTAGCGTGTTCATAACGTGTACAAAACTTACGCAACGCACACCAGCGTGTTGAAAATATATTCTAAAACGTCGGCACACGTTGGCTAAAACGTTATAGTGTGACAGGGCCAATATTTAACATTAGCAATTGTAATTGCATATAACATATATAGTGTACAGTTAATAATATTTCTTATTCAAAGCTTTCAATTCATGTAAGAAGCATAATTTAGTAAAAAAAATAAAACCCTCTTTTATTCCTCTTTGCAAATTTCCTATTAATATCGCTGTTTTGGTATATGATTTTTAGGTAAAATATAAACTTCATGTTTTAGTTGCATGACAGCAAGTAAAATGTTTTCCTTAATAGAAATTCTTATACACGAAAAACCTTATTTACACCTTTACTCTTCCTCGATTAATATTGTATAATCTATGGGTCATCACATTTTATACGAAAACAATTAGTATTTTCAATAAAGAAGGAATAGGTTTCAAATCCGGCCCAATTTAAATACCAGATGGCACGCGGTAGTAACAAAAACCTGATAAACTACATTTATCGACTGTAAACTATAGTTTTCTGTTAATAAACTGGGTTTATCGCTCGCTAACTATAGGCAAATGCGTTTGGGAAACCAAGTTTTTCAGCAATAACTTTTGTTGACGAGGCGCAAATACTACTTTATCAACGCAAAACAGCATTTATTGCCCGTAAACTATAGTTTGTGGTTGATAAACTAGGTTTATGGTTCAAAGACTATAGTTAGCGGCCGTTTAACTCAATTTATCAACAGAAAACTTGGTTTATCATTCGCTAACTATAGTTTGCGTTTGAGAAACCCAGTTAATATGTGATAACTAGAGTTTACGATGTGCAAATACTATTTTTACAACACAAACAACATTTATGGACTATAGTTTGCGATCGATAAACTTAGCTTATCACCGAGAAATTTTAATTAGCATTGAAATTTTCCAATTTTTGTTAACTAACAAACTGTTTTATCAGAATTGTATTCCATATGTAACAAAGTTGCTTTTGACTAGTATGTCAGTCCACCCGTCTGTAATCATAATCTTTGAACGCTTAATATGCAATGAAGTACACCATTTAAAGTTGTGCATAATACCAGGTATTTTTTCCGCAATTTTTTATGGGAGGTGTGACCCTTTTGATCAAGAACATCTTCTTTTTTTTGCAATCTGATTTCTATCTAAGTGCTTTATTTGATTTAACAGAATCTTGTTTTGATATTCAAAAATATACATGTAATTTATCTTAACAATGCTTGCTCAACCTCGATACTTATTCCTGAAGGAAAATATAATAGTTTAATAGCGAAACGCATTGGGTATGTAAGGCAAGCGATAGTACCTAAAACGTTATAAACTATTGGTATAGATCGTAAACTATAGCTATGTAACAACCCGTTTTGTAATAAAGCTATCATTTGGAAACAATAGTTTGCGTTCGTGAAACCCTGTTAACGGTGTACAAATACCAGTTTACAAACACAAAGCAACACTTATTGACTGTAACTATACTTTGGAGTCGATAAACCCAGTTTATTGCCCATAAACTCGGTTTATCAACGATAAACTTAGTTTATCACAGAGAAACCTTAATTAGCATTTGAAATCC